>PITB01034100.1:0-13411 GCA_004024585.1 Paradoxurus hermaphroditus
GGGTATTCCTACTTTTCCGCCATGTTGGCCCCTCATCCTGATACTGAACATTTATAATGTGACTGGTGAGTAGTGAACAAATCAAACTTAAAGGAAGAAGAAGAAGAGCAGAGGATGAGTTGGTCTAAAATGAAAGAGGTACTCAAGGAAATTAAAAGCTGGCACACGCACATTGCTAAGTGAAAGAACCTGACCTGGGGAGGCTACATGGTGTATGATCCCAATTCTCTGGGATTCTGGAAAAATGATAATCTCTAGAGAGAGTAAAACAGATCAGTGGTTTGCCAGGAGGGCTTACGGTGGGAGGATGAAGAGATGGAATGTGGGATTTTAGGGCAGTTGAAACTATTCTGTGTGATACTGTAATGGTGAATGCATGGCGTTAGGCATTTGGCAACACCCGTAGAACCGTGGGACACAAAGAATGAACTCTAGTGCAAACTCCAGACTTCAGTTAATGATAATGTACCTACACCAGTTCATCAGTTGTAAACATCGTGCCTCAACCAATGCAAGATGTCAACAATAGGGGAGTCTGTGGAACCGGGGGAGAGAGCGAAAATATGGGAACTCTGTACTTCCTGCCCAATTTTTTGTAAACTTATTTTCCCTAGAAAATAAAGTCTATTATTATTATTATTATTATTTAAGTAGGACTTCCTTAAAAAATAGCTGGTCCAGGAGTAAGCCTGGCTAATGTCCGGATGTCAAAATATACCTTCATTTTAGGACGTATTTTAAAGTTGCTCGATAGGCTGCCTGCTAAATGTCTGAGTCCCAAAGAATAATGCCAAGTGGCTCTAAATCATGAACAAAGAACAAAGAGAAACGATTCTAATACAAATTTCCATTTTTCTCTATTCACTGCAGACAGCATGCTCATGCCTTTAAGTCATGGGCAGATGGCTCAGTGACAGGCGGTGGGTATTCATACGTGCAGGACTGAATCTCATTACACTCTAACAAGAAGATCATAATGGAGACAATCAAAACCACGTCTGGCTAATCATATGCAAGAGGCACTGATTTTTTTTTTTTTTTAACTCAGGGCAGGGACATTTTCAAGCAATCTGAGGGATCTGATGATGAATGTTACTTTCATTATCTTTTATTTCCTTTGTCCTTTCAAGATCTCAGAGAACCAATGCAATTTAAAAATTAATTTCCAATTACATTACCGTTATTTTTATTATTGTGTTTTCCCTCAATATTACATAAAGGAAACCATCTCTTTTTCTTGTTTATTATTATTATTATTATTATCTTGCCAGAAGTCCTTTAAAATCTCTGTTGTAAAGCACATTCTATGCCTTAAAATATGTGCAATCAATAAAGAAAAGAGTCTCGGCATAACCGACCAGTATCACCATCAACAAACTCACCGAATTTCAATACATAGCAAATTACACAGGCTGCTATTTCAGTTTATAATGTAAATGACATAGCGTGGACTGGACTTATTTTAAAATTCATTGAAAATATAGTAATCTCATATATTTTGTGGACTTCATTTAATTAAGCGTATGCATCCATGCAAGACCATTTGGGGAGTAGAAGTAGTGAAATGTTTGTTTTTTCAAAATTATTATTAACTTTAAAAATCCATGTCTATTTTAAAATGATAGCTCTGTAGTGTAAGCATCCTGGGACAGGTGCGATTTCAAGAAACTCTTTCATCCATAAAAGGGAACAAGCTTAGTAACCCTGAAAATGTTAACACACCAGGTGCTGTGAATATATATGAAAGAAATTGAGTTAATAAACCACAAGAGAGGCAAAGGGATGAGGCATGCTTCTTAGGTAATGGAGGGTTCCAGAAAGATGTCAAGGGCTGGGGTGTAAGCGAGGCTGGGTGGACACTGAGATCAGAAGATACTGTTGAGCTCCATTATGCACAATGTGTTGAGGTAGGGTGGGGATGAGATAGAGGTTCGTTTATGCAAGAAGACAGACAATTCAGCAAAATCTCTTGAGAGCGACTCACAGAATTGCCAGGTAAAGTGATAGAGGCATTATTTTCAATGCATAGTTGGAGTGTCAAGGAAGAAGGGAGCAAAGTGAACAGAGGTACAGCTTTCCTGGAGGTATGTCAGGGAGGGACAGTGCCCAAAGTTGGGAACTGGGCTGTCATTTCTTTATGAAGCCAAAAACTGAGGGCTTCAGCCTGCATAAAGTGGGTCACAATTAAGAAAGCATCTGTAGGGGCGCCTGAGTGGCTCAGTCGATTAAGCGGCCGACTTCAGCTCAGGTCATGATCTCATGTCTGTGAGTTCGAGCCCCGCGTCGGGCTCTGTGCTGATAGCTCAGAGCCTGGAGCCTGCTTCCGATTCTGTGTCTCCCTCTCTCTCTGCCCTTCCCTTGCTCACACTCCGTCTCTATGTCTCTCAAAAATAAAATAAACGTTAAAAAAAATTAAAAAAAAAAAAAAAAAGAAAGCATCTGTATCCAGAGCACCTGGGTGGCTCGGTCATTTGAGCATCCAACCTTTGATTTTGGCTCAGGTCATGATCCTGTGGTTCGTGGGATCAAGCCCCACATCGCCCCTCACTGATTGTGTGGAGCCTGCGTGGGAATCTCTCTTCCTCTCTCTCTCCTCCTGTCCTCTCTCTCAAAATAAATAAATAAACATTACAAAAAATTTTTTAGAAAAGAAAAACAAGAAAGTATCTGTACCCTCAAGGAAAATAACCCAGCTAGTGATTCATTCATCCACATGAAAAGACAGGGAATAACCATGTCTACCCTTTGCCAGCTTCAGGGGAAAAGATGCTTCTAAATCCTAGCCCTGACCATGAAGGTGGTTTGGAGTAGGAAGATACAAATATCTGCTCCAGGAACACAGAATGCCAGGAATTTACATAAGGCAGTTTTCCTAGGTCTGTGTAAATACTCCCAGGCATTTGGCAAAAGAAAAGGCAAAACTGCCTCCAATCTATGCCATGAGGATTCCGACATAGAGCTCTTTTAATTTAGGCCCCCAAATCAAAATTCTAAAACATGCAGGAGACCAAGCCTCCATGAGCAAGAGACAGCATATGCAAAAACGTAGGAGTAGAAACTTGAGAATTTTCAGGAAAATAATCACGCAGTAGAAGCTATGAAATAGATTGAAAATGCTCAAAAGTATTTATAAAAGATGCTGAGACCATCAGAAAATGACACCATAACAAAAGAGTAGATCAATAAAAATAATAATAGATGTTCCAGAAGTTAAATAAAAGCAGAGTCACTTAAATTAAAATCTTAAGGGATGAATAAAATTGTAGATTAGATGCAGCTGAAGAAAGAATTGGTAAGAAGGAAAATTAATCTAGACAGAGGTTCTCAACTTTGGCAGTATATTCGAATCTCCTGAAAAATTTCAAAACCCCAACATCCACACAACACTGCACACCAGTGAGAACAAGATCACTGAAGAAAAGATTTAGGCAGTACTGTGTTTAATGTCCTATAAATGAGAACAGTGTGAAGCTGTTCTAACAAAAGCAGCCTTAGAAATAGCATACAAGAAATTGGTTAATGGAAATAGCACAATCCAGAGGGAAACACCCCCGACCATACCTGAGGGTTATTGTAGTTCTATATTTTTTGTGTGCCTTTTCTATGCCAGACACCAGATAAAAGGATAAATGAGACAAAAAAATTAAGAATTTTTATTGCATCATTAAGCACAGTTGCACCACAAAATCCAAACCTATCAATTTGTTGTTTTTACTAGGAAATTAGACAGGAGCTGAAATTTTGCTGTAACATGGAGAATTGCATGTCATAGGGGAAAATTCAGAAACCTCAATCCATTGGGGTACACTTGTAAAACTAGTTTTTTTGTGTGTGTTTTCCCCACCACTTGCCCCCAGCTGTGTTGTACTGAACCACTTCAGGGTTTGGTCCGCCTCATTCTTTGCTCCCGTCCTGGGAGTCACACCAGCAACTGAGCTGCCCCCTCAACTGTGGCCAGCTTTCTGGAGTCTTTGCTAGTTATCTTTTTGGACTCCCCTTGCCTATTTGAAATTAGCCCCTCTCCTATGGGGAAAGAAAGGAGTAGTCTCTCCATGAACAGTGAACTCAACCCTTTGACCCAGTCACTCCCCAAGTACCTGGTGATGGCATTTATTTTTTATTTTTTTTAACGTTTATTTATCTTTTTAAGAGACATAGAGACAGAGTATGAGCAGGGGAAGGGCACAGAGAGAGGGAGACACAGAATCCGAAGCAGGCTTCAGGCTCTGAGCCATCAGCACAGAGCCCGACGCGGGGCTCGAACTCACAGACCGTGAGATCATGACCTGAGCTGAAGTCGGCCGCTTAACCAACTGAGCCACCCAGGTGCCCCTGGTGATGGCATTTAAATGTGGGGCAGAGTTGTTTATAGCAGGGTCTGAACAGAAGCTTTCAGGACATCTGTGGGAAGGTGGGTGAGCCCCAGTGGTGATGACTCTGTAATTACAGAATGTGCTATTGTAGGCGTGAATGTGCTATCGTGTGCCTGAGCCTGGGGTCAGTGGAAATATCTTACTTCACAAGGTGCATGGGAATAACATGAATGGCACTTTAGGAGCCCAACCTTAAAAATAAATTAAAAATGAACACAGCCTTAAAAATAAACTTACGATGAAAAATATTAATAAACTTTTCCCCTTTGCCACACCCCTTTCACACAATTAATAATTCCTCGCATCTATTTTTTAAAATAAGCATTGTGCTTGATATACTTTTTCAACAAACCTTTAAAATTTCTGAAATAATGAGAAATCCCAATGTTTCAGAACTATTTCTTAGAATGAATTTCATCATAAAATTTAAAATGTTGCCCATATTTAAGCAGTCAGACAGTGATATTAATATCTTCCTATTCACTAGTTTGCTATAGTTTGTATTGATTAAATAATTCTCATTATAGATGATGTGACAAAGCACATCTCATTAGATATAAAGCTACAGAGCCCTGACTCTAGCCATTTTCTGCATTGTACTGTCACCTACTGGTTCATATTATTATGGTACATTAGAGTAGTCTATTTGCCATTACCAGTACGGTCATTAAAAAAAAAAAAAATCAGAACAAAGACAATCCAGACATTAACACATGCCCACTAATATACCCCACTGTTTATCTATCTTGACAAAAGACTCATGAAGTTATTTTTTAAAGTCCAATAAAAGAGAAAAATCCCAATAATTTTATTGACCTTGTTGGGTTATTGAGTAAAACCAAACAGTATTATATATTTTAAATATTTTTATGAAAACATTTTATAATGAGAGAGAGAATTCCTAGAAATCATTTCTTTAAATTTGTCATTCTACGTAAAAGAGAACCTGTGCCCAGAAAGAAAAACATGCTATAAGCGTGTGCTGAAGACCTCATAGCTAGTTGGTAAATTCAGAGGAAAACCCCAGGAATTGTGATTCCTGTCTGGAGATTTTTCTGCAATTTGGCTCGACTAGCTGAGAAAACTGTCTCACTACTTTATTGGAAAAGGCGTCAGGAAGTCATGGAAATAATTATGTGAGAAGTGAGAGAAACTCAATCATCATCTTATGGAATAAAATTAAAGGTCCCATGAAACAAGCCTACGTGGACAAAGAGGTTTGCTGTGTGGAGAGCAAACAGAGTCTTAGAAGGACATGAACTTAATGTTATGTCATCAACTCAAAGGGAAGCTAATTAGTGTCACATAACCAGTATTTTCATTAAGACAAAAGATATATATTATTGTTGTTGTATTTTTAGCTTTGTGAAAGAGAAATACTCCATAAGTCTTAGGAACTATATAGGAAAAACAGAGCTAGGTTGAATTATCTTTGATTTTAAAACCTGATCCTACATAGAAAAAAAAAAAAAAAAAAAAAGATGGCCAAGAACAGATTTTCCTTTTATTTTTTTTTCCAATTTTATGTTCACTGTCATCACAATTTCTCAATATAAAAATGTGCTAGAGTTTCTTGGGGTTTTTTAAAAATTATTTTTTAGTGTTAAATCATGTGTGAAATTGACAATTCCAAGTTGTAGTCAAAGAATTTCTAGTCCTTTTACTAGAAAAATTGAGAAAATACTACTGAAGTTATTACTTTTCTTTAACCAGTTGGGAAAAATCCCAAATTGAAAGACATAATAGTTTTTAAAAGCGATCAAGTGTACAATCAAGCAGGAATTATCTTATTTTTAAAAATCCCAAGTGCGCTTTAAAAAGATGAAGGTTTTTTGCTGCTTGGGTATGATAACTAAATGGGAAGCAAACGGACAAACTAATACAAAGTACTTTAACTGGGGTCCCATCATAAAATGAAGTGTTAAAAATAAGACATTCGTGAAGAAAGCAAAGCACCTAAGCATGAGAGGAGAAGAAAACGTCTCTTGGAACTGAGATCATTAGCAGCACCTGAGAACTGGTACCAGAGGTAATGATCAGGCCTAAAGGAAACGTCTTGAGTCAGAAACGCCCAGAAACGTGGGTTTAAACCTGCTCTTCGGATGATTCATTGGTACACCCGAGCTTGAGAATCAACAGTCTAATTCTACAAAAGACCCTGTTCTTTTTTGTCTTCAGATAGTTTCCCCCGAAAGAGCAAAAACCTCAGTGTTAATGCCTATTGTGACAGCTACCGATTCATTACCTCTCAGAAGAAATCACATTTTTTGTTCAAATTGTTACACGGTTTTTGTATCTCTGATTGGACCTCAAATGATTCATTTAGCTTGTCTATCAGATTCTTCTAGAATATAGGATCAACTCATGGGTTGTATCAAGCTGCAATTCATGATGACCCTAAATGCATCTAAATCCCATCATTATTTGGATGGACAAATAATTTAATTATTTCTGATGTTTATTTATTTTTTTAAAATTTTTTAATGTTTCTTTATTTTTGAGAGATAGAGAGAGAGAGACACACAGAGCGTGAGCAGGGGAAGGGCACAGACAGAGAGGGAGACACAGAATCTGAGACAGGCTCCAGGCTCTGAGCCATCAGCACAGAGCCTGACTTGAAGCTCAAACTCGGGAATGGTGAGATCGTGACCTCAGTTGAGGTCGGACACTCAACCAACTGAGCCACCCAGGCGCCCCTAATGTTTATTTATTTTTGAGAGAGAGAGAGAGTGAGCAGGGGAGGGGTAGAAAGAGAGGGAGACAGAGAATCCCAGGGAGACTCCTCGCTGTCAGAGCAAAGCCCGACGTGGGGCTCCATCCCATGAACCTGAACCGTGAGATCATGACCTGAGCTGAAGTCAGATGCTTAACCGACTGGGCCTCTCAGGTGTCCCAAATAATTTAATTTTTATTAAGAAAAACTCTCAAAAGGCTGTGCATATTGAGTAACTTTTAATAGCGTCATAATGATCCATGCTGAACCTCCACCTGCATTTAGTAGTGACAATAATGCCTTACAGATATTCAATGCTAATCGTTTTCAAAACATTTTTCCTTTTATTGAATGATTTTGAATACAATTCCTATGGTAGAATATACCTAAAGCAGCACCCGTAACAGATGCAATGACAACGCGAGGCGTCTCCTGTGTGGCCATATTGTGCCACGCACAGCGCCAATGGTGACGGGCGCTCATGGACGTCCACTCTGTTCAAGCTCCTCTGAAGAGAAGTCCTCATTATATACAGTGACCCTGAGCCCCGGCTGAGCAGTTCCAGTGTTTATGATGTGTTTCAGGAAAAACCAGAGAAAGGTGATACTAGCGGTCCCCTGGGCCCTGTTGACAGACTCCTTTATCCTCACAGATACTAACATCGAGTAAAAAAAAAAAAAATACAAAAGGCATGACTGGCCAAGCTGGAGAATGCTTGGGAGATCTCACATACGTCCTTATGATTGCTTCACATTAGTGGAATTTTAGGATTCCAAATTTCTACACTACAGCACCAACAAAATTTCTAAAGTTTTCTTTCAGCTAAAGAGAAATCACGTCCCCCTTGGCATGTTCCCTAGCCTCTGCTAATTTCATAACATCCTTCCATTCTCACGATGTAATAATCAGCCCTTGAATCAGGGGTGAAGACACAAGGTTGGGCATCAGGAGAGCCAGATTCATGGATGGTATTGGGACACGTAACATTAAGATGGCGCCTCCTTCTTTCCTTCCTTCCCTCCCTCCCTCCCTCCCTCCTTCCTTCCTTCCTTCCTTCCTTCCTTCCTTCCTTCCTTCCTTCCTTCCTTCCTTCCTTTCTTCCTTCCTTCCTTTTTCTTTCTTTTAATGGAAAGATTGTATTTTCCTCAACAGCACTTACTACCATGTAAGCTACTATATGCCTTATTATAAATTTTCCATTATATGTCTCTTTGCCCACCTCCCCAAGTTGTCAGGTAAAATATAGTCCTCCAGGTAAATTAGAATTACAGACAATTAGTGAATAACATTTTAGCACAAGTGTGTCCAATGCAATATTTGGAACACACTTATACTAAAAAAAAGTTATTTAGTATAAGTACCTTCCAGGCAATATTTGACATATGCTTGCACTGAACCACAAATATTTTTTGTATGACCCAAATATTATATGAGACATAGTTATGCTAAAAGTTATTCATTGATTATCTGAAATTTAAATGTAACTGGGCCTTGACGTTGCCCTCCCCCCACTCTTCGACCTCCACTCCTCTAGGGGTTAGGGTGGAACTTTCAGGAGAACATTAGCATTGCTGTTGTTACTGCTTTGTGTTTCTTCTTTATTTGTACATCCTAGAGAAGTGCAGGGCACTTGATAGATATTTGGAAAGGAGAGACTTAGGTTTCCCGGTGACCTTGCTTCCTCACAAAATCCAGTCTCACAAAACTAGAGAAAGGAGCAGTATCAGTGATAAAGTCACCCCCAAAAGACCGCCCAATGCCTGTGGGGCATGCTGGTACTCTGTCCACATAATTATTGGAATATATATTCCAGTATCTCAAAACAGGTAATGGAGTATACCTAAATATTTCGGAAGGGGACGAACTATCGGAAGCAAGGACAAGAGTCACTAGGAAGAAGACGATGGCACCAAAATGTGTACAAACCATTCAAAATCCAGAACACCGGAGTGTTCTAAATGGCTACAATTGGCAATGGAATGACTCAGCGGAAAACGTCCAGCGTTCCCCTCCTTTACAAATAAAATGGCACTCGCTCCTTATCTGCCGTGGGCTGGAAGGTATCGGGTCTCTGCTACACTTCTCGCCTCAGCTTTCAACCCTGCCTCTTCTATTTTCTGCTTCAGCAAAATCAAGCGTGTGATAGTTCAGCGCGCATGCCTGTGACTGCTGGATCACAGGACTCTACTACCCGGGCCGTTCCTAAGGGGCTCCTACTCTCGCCGCTGTCGTCTTATTCCCCATACAGGGAGTGAGTGTAGGGGGTTAGATGCTACACCTCCAGTCCATGCCATCATTAAAGGCTGGGCGAACTTGGACAAAGACTCTGAATCTCTTTGTGTCTCACTCTCCCCATCTGACAAAAGGGGACGAGGAGTGTGCTCATGCCATGAGGCTTCTGTGAAGGTTCCAGGTGATCATACACAGAGAACACAGCATGGTGCCTTAATTATGGTTAATATTAATCTGATGCTATGACTATATGCAACCACTCATTCGGAGAGACTGAGTTTCTGGACAACCCTGTGATCTGGCACAAATGTAGCCTTAAAGCAGCAGCCTTCCCTATTAAGATGATCTGTTAGCAGGTGAGGTTGGGAGGGCCCGGGAAGGAGGCAGGGTTGGCGTGATGAATGGGCTCAGATCGCCCTCTGGTGTCCGCAAGGGGGAAGTGCTGGGGGAAGGGACCATTGTTCTTACCCACTTGCCAACACCCACTCAAGCTCCACCCTAGGCCATGTCTCTGGAGGGCCCTGGACTATGTGAAAATAATATCAGAATATGGACGTAGAACACTCCCTGTGCTAGGTAAGCCTTCGGGCTTCTCCTCCCCAACTCCCCAGTGCTGGTTTCTACTCACTGGATTAAGACTGAATGAAGAGTTTCCTTCTTGTGTGTGACCTTGGCTTCCCAAGCTGAATTAGGTAAACTCCATGTTCCCAAAGACACAGGGGTGCAGCTACTGAAGCTCCTACATATTTACAGAGCCCTCCCCTCCTGTAAGGTCTTACCCCAAATCCTGAAGACAAAGCATGTTCCCCTAGGACTGAGTTGAAGAGGGAGCCACCCACATGTAGATACTCACAGCTGGATTGCTCAGGTTGCAACAGGCAAGAGGGCTGGTGAGCTCAGAGAAGGCATTGGGGTGCCCAAAGCACAGGAAGGGGGAACAGAAATGGGTCAGTAAAGTCTTCTCTGACGACAGAGGTTTTGAGGGGGTATCTGTAAAATGAGGAGGGATTGGTTACAAAAGAAAGAGTTTACAATATAAGTGAATTTAAAGATAAAAGGGTGATCCAGCAAACCCAAGAAGACATGGGTAGATTTGCTGGAGATTTTGAAGCATTTGAGGTGACGCCAATAAAGTCAGTTGGTTAAACAAATGCCCAGAGCCCAAGATGATGAGTTAGTTGTATGTCTAGATTCTTAGCCTATGAGCATTCTATCATACCAGGCTTTACTTAAAGTAGTATGCCTCTCTTTTGAGAAACTCCTTCCTTCCTTCTTTCCTTCCTTCCTTCCTACCTTCCTTCCAGAACTACCCATGTGGATACTTGGAGGAAGAACATTCCAGAAGGAGGGAAAAACAAAGACAAATTGTCCTGGCTCGCTCCAGAACCAGTGCAGGCTGGTACGGCTGGAACAGGGCTCTTCGATCACATACAGAAAGTCTTATTTGGGGTCTCCTAACTCCCACACTATTGTTTCCATGGCATTTATCAACTCAGTGCAAGGATACAAGACAAATTACTCAGGAGCAAGGAGTAATTCCTGTGGTTGTTGTCAGGTCGTAACAATAACAAGAGAGCATTTGGGAGGGGAGGATGTTTATTCGTTTGTTTGCTTGTTTTTAATAAGGTCATTTATTTCTCTGGATCTCTGTGACTGGATACTAGATCATTGCCGTAGAACATTCTGGCGCTGAATGCGATGCCTGTGGGAGCTCAGAGTGTGGGTGGCTTCATGGGCAGGAAGCAGGGGAGAGCCATATTCTATTGGAAAAACAGTCAAACCCCACAGAAACATTTTCAGATGTCAGGTACTCAGGGAAGAGACTCTGCCGTCTTCAGCCCAGAATGTCCGGAGCCCAGCATCACGTCTGGCACAAAAGAGGCTCAGGAAACCGGAATCGAGTGCGGTTGAAGCAAATGAGAGCATTTTGTGAATCCAAGATGAGACAGATAATTCAGATGAATGTTCCCAGTTAGCATTTCTAGGCAGGGGTGTTGAAAAGGAGCTTGTTTGTGCCGTGTACCCTGCCTCTTTACAAAAGCTTTCAAATACGCTACACACTCAGCCATTTTAAGCAGCGCAGCTGGCACTGGGGCCTGGAATTCTTGCCCTGCCCACACCTTGCCCACAGCCCGCAACTTCAACGGGCTCAACTCCCAAATTGTTCCAATACCTACTGGTAACCACCAGCAGATGCCCCCACGAAGAGAGGACTGACTTGGCTTGGGGGGTCAACTCCATTGGTTTCAGAGGTTTCCATTGCCCCTCTCTCTCCCCTCCCCAGGAAACCTGATCACCCAGCTACACATTGGAGAAAACAAGCGGAGAAAACCAACTGCTTATAGATCTCCAGGCTCTGGTCTGAGCTACCTCGGAAAAACTCGCAGCAACCAAATGAGTTACAGACATGCAGAAAAGGGGACTTTTTGCAAGTGTGGTTATATAAATGCCAGGTCTGGTTCACGCTCTCACTTCTGGAATGACTGATAAATGTCACCACACGGGAGGTGTTAAGGGTTTTTCATTACAGAGTCATTAGGCTTCATGTAATTTTTTTCCCCATCAAGTTGCTCATTCTGGACATCGACGTTCTATTGGTGTTCCCGTCAGCAGGTGGAGTCATGGAAAGCGAGGGTCTCCGTCACACCTGTCAGGTCAGGCTCTGCTTCTGCCGTTCACTGTTCCTTTTAACTAACTAAGAGCAGGTCATTGAACCTTTTTTTTTTTTTTTAAGTTTATATATTTATTTTTGTGAGAGAGAGAGACCAAGCATGAGCGGGGGAGAGACACAGAGAGAGGGTGACAGAGAGAATCCAAGCAGGCTCCGTGCTGTCAATACAGAGCCCTATGCGGGTTTGAACTCAGGAACTGTGAGATGAAGTTCATGGAACCTCTTAATACCCGCTTTCCTTGTCTGGAAAATGGACATCTGTCGAAGTCCAGCTCCGGCCGAGTCCAGGGTCCCCGAAGGATGGACGGTTAGGCAAAGGGAACGAGAGAGGCACGAGATGTGGTCTGATCACCAAGCAGGCATCTCTGGCTAGTCTGGCATCTCTCTCTGCCCCGCTGGTCTCAGTGTCTTTATTTAAAAGTAGTGAGTGACATTATAGCAATGAGTGACATCATCAGTAAGCATAGTTTGAACAACAGTGTGTTTTTATCAGCAAAGCAGCAATTTCCTCAATCTTGCAAGTTGTTTTCTAGTTAATTAGCATATAAATTTAAGGCAGGGGGAGAGAACAGGGAGTTACCTAGGCCTATGTTGATTATCTATAAACAGGCCAGGAGTCATTCTGCCTATTCTTCCAAATACATGGGGGAAGTGCCACCCATCCGGCAAGGACAGAATTCCGGAAGCTTGTCTTTTGCTTGTGAATGAGTGAATCTACATAACAGGAGCCCAACGATTACACAGATTACACAAGTCACACCAATATCCAGCCACCTCATAACTGCTATCAATTTGTGAAACCCATCCCCAAGATGCAACTTTAAGATTACTTCTGCCAAGGCTACTCTCATTCAGATGAAATTCATCAAAGCTTCGTGCTCCAGGTCCTTCCCTTATATCTAAATGCCATAAAACAAAAGAGCATTACACTCCTTGGGACCAAGGAGAGTAGCTCAAGAAATCCAAGCCTGAAAAATTATTTAGAAGGAGGTAAGACTAGGCCTTCCCTTTGGCCAGCGGGAGCTTTGCCTCAACCACCTTTTCCACACAGGGAGGGGTCTCAACCTGTGAGCCCACACAGGGAGGGGTCTCAACCTGTGAACCCAAAATGGCTCCCAACAAACATCGAAACCTCCCTCCCAAGGCAACATTAAGGATATATATGGTTGTAGGAACATGTTTTAAAAAAATTAAAATAAACGTTCTTAAATTTCCGAGAGGATATATATACTTGTCAAACATTTGTCTGGCCTTACTGCCCTGTTTCTTTTTAGTTTTTCTTGATTTGAGACTCTTGGTCACTTCTTAGAGACCAGATGCTCTGCTAAACAAATAAACCAATGAAAACAACACAAAGAGACAAAGAGCCCCAAACACTGGTTTTGAAGGAAACAAATAATAATTTTGTGGTCCTGCCTTTTT
>PITB01034101.1:0-13415 GCA_004024585.1 Paradoxurus hermaphroditus
CAAATTACCTTTCATGAATGAATGAATGCATCCTTCTGAGTGAATGATGAACACCATAGAAAACCAAATTTCTGAGTAAGAATATTTGCTTTAAGCAGAATGCAAGCATTGTTATCAAATTACATGTGTATAGACAATATTTTCTCGTAACTAATTAATTTTTCTATAGTTAACCTTTTAATCTTGGTAGGGGTCAATGTTTGATTTTTCCCTTTACAGATGGGTTCCAATGAAGAGATGAGTTTCTGTTTCATTCTCTGAAATAATTATATCATTTCATAGTTAAAGATTAATAAATTCAGTTTTATATCTCAAAAGGTCATAAATCTATTCAGTACTAACATTGATTTTTCCATGATTTGGACTCTACAGATACTTTAAACTCTCATATTTCTTTTCTATGATTTTATAGAATGCATGGAGCATATTTGAGAGAGGGAGCATTAGTGGTGGAGAGGGGCAGGAGAAAGAAAGAATCTTAATCAGTCTCCATATTCAGTGTGGAGCCTTATGTGGGACTTGATCACAGGAGCCTGGAATCATGACCTGAGCTGAAATCAAGAAATGGATGCTCAACCGACTCAACCACAGAGGCACCCCATTATTTGCAGTATTAATTCTATTTTGACAGGGACTAAAATAATATTGAAATGATAATGTTTTCTTTTAAGGAAAAAAATGAAGCAGTGAAATTGCAAAAATTTTTAGCAATCTGACAAAAGAGAAAAATAGTTAAAAATTTTAAATTTTGAAGTTTTTATCCAATAAAATTGTAAAGCCATGCATATGTTGAAAATGAATTTCAGAGACAGTTGTTGATTTTTTTTTCTTTTGAGTCTGTTTTATATTAGTAGATGAAAGAGGGCATTTTGACAGTAGATTATCTGCATTCAAGGCTCCTTTTTTAAAAAATAATTTTAGGGGCACCTGGGTGGCTCAGTCAGTTGGGTGTCTGACCTCAGCTCAGGTCATGATCTTGAGCCCCGCATGGGGCTGTGTGCTGACAGCTCAGAGCCTGGAGCCTGCTTCCAGTTCCGTGTGTTGCTCGCTCTCTGCCCCTCTCCGACTCACACTCTGTCTCTTTCTCTCAAAAGTAAATAAATGTTAAACAAATTTTTAAAATAATTTTAATATTTATTTATTTTTGAGAGAGAGAGAGAGAGAGAGAGAGAGACCATGAGTGGGGGAAGGGCAGAGAGAGAGGGAGATACAGAATCCGAAGCAGATGTCAGGCTCTTAGCTGTCAGCACAGAGCCCGACGTAGGGCTAGAAGTCACTAACTGTGAGATATTGACCTGAGTTGAATTTGGACGCTCAACGGACTGAGCCACCCAGACACCCCTCTTTGCTTTTTAACATTTAATTTTCTTTTTGCTGTTTTTGAAGGTCAAGCATTCAAGAGCTCTGCCATCCCATTTTCTGATCTGTATATTTATATGCATGGTGCATTTCATTTTTTAATCTTAAACTTGTTATTCCTCTTCCCTACTTGTCTTCTCTTGAATTATTTTGCCTTTTTCTTTCCAGTAAGAGATAGCTATTTTATCTTTGCTTCTACACCTTATGGCTTTCATGTGTTCTTGTATTCACTTTCTTAGCATATTCTGTTTTACTCTATTATTGTTAAGCTTAAAGCACACTCATCCCTCAAAGGCTGATGAATAGCTGGAGGAACTGAAGAAGAGGGGAAATTCTTTAATGACATCTTTAACAAATGTTGACATTCACCTAAGGTTAAAAAAAGAAAAACATTTTTTTTCCTTGTAGAGAAAATATCCCTATAATTGTTATGCAAAATATTAACTTTCTAAGTTATCATTTACATATTTTCAATTATAGAAATTGATAATTAAGACATAGAAATTAATATTTGAAAATTAATACTAAATCTTTATAGGGTATATAGAACCTTGAAATAAGTAAAATAAGTCAGGAATACTACTACAAACTCTAGTAATTACAGGCCTTGTTCTCCGTGAACATTTAATTGAAATATAGACCCCCTTGTATTCTTTCTGTTAGATGAATGGCATTAAATTAAAATTACTAAAGTTCAACAGTACAGAACTTAATAGCAAATACAGATTGTATAGAATAATCTATTAGACAAAATCAGCAAGTCAATACCTATTTCTTGAATAGCAGAAACCTTTGTGGAAGTGGCACTTCATATTTCCTGATATGTTGCCTTTTAAATGATCTCAACATAAATTTTGTGCAATGAAATGATGGCTTGGGTACTTATTTGTATGTCCTACAGAGTGTCCAAATTTTTCCCAAGAATTCTCTTTCGCTAAAGGAAAGGTTTTCCTTAAGATCCAGGAAGAATCTCAAACCTAGATTCTCAGAAGACAACATTAGCAGGAGTATTATATGAATCAATGTTTCCTTGGGAGAAATATCTAGAGGTAGTTTATATTTTGTAAAACAAAGAGCCAAGCAAACATAAATGTCTGAAAAGGCAGTCTAGGCTATTTTTAAAATATTTGATTGATAGTCTTTCCTACTAGGTTATACATTTCTTGAGGAAAGGTATTAAATCTGCCCATTAAATACAGTTAGTTCTCAGTAACAGTTGAATTAATGAATACATGAATAAGAAATTAAATATATGTGTAACCATAATGCCTGTTACGAAGGAATCAATAAACTGTACCCCTTACTGCTAAAAAATCTTCAAAATCTACATTCAAACTGTTCAAAGCAAGGCGCAGAGAATGCAGCTGAGCTCTAATGACCTCTGTAGGAGCTACGGTATAAGATATTTAAATTCTTAGTTTTGGTGATTGACTGAAACATGCACTTGTGTTGAAACATAAGTATCTGCTCAAAAACCAAGAGTGCAGCGTCTGCTTTTGATGCATACTGGTCATGGTGGAAACTGCATTCTGAATTTGGGTCTATAACAATTTTAGCATGTTATTCAGTGAATACCCTTGAAATTCAAATCTTATTGCAAGTTTTTGTGGAACGGTACAAAAAAAAAAAAAAACTTTCTCCAATCTCACCTAAAGAACTTGATCCACGATCTTTAGTATCTCATTAATGGATCCTGCTATTTTTTTCTTAATTCCACTTATAATAGCTAATAATAACAATTGGTCATCACTACTACACATTAGGCACCTGCAGTATCTATTTAAATCTGTACATTAATCCTTCCCAGGACATTACAGTTATGGTCTTCACATAACTGAAGTGTCAGCTGCCTGACCCAAGCTGTCTTGGGTGCTGCTTTTCAGGTAATAGCCACTTTAACTGCCTTGACTTTCCGTTTTACAGCTGTCATCCTACGCTCTTTCTGCAGAGGGTGGGAGTGGGGTTCCAGTGGTGGTAGACCACCTGTGCTTTCGAATTTGCGTAGGATCTTACCTCTCTCTTTTCTCTCACTTAATATGACTTTTTTTTTTCTTTACCTCTTTCTCACTGATGCCCCCAAAGCAGCACTCTCAGAGGACAGTTGTGGGTAGTAGGATTTACTAGAGGCATCAGGGAGAAGCAAAGGAGAGATTTCATACCAGAACTACAATTTAAAATTGATCGCTAGACATGCCTGCTCTTCAAAGTCCTTCTGTCCTCCTTACCCCCAGCAATTTCTCACCAGCCACTGTTCTCTTCAGCCTCCATGCTCCTGTCAGGGTTCTGGGCCTTCTCTCCATTTTCCTCTGAATTTGCTTCTTTTTTTTTTTCCTTTTCAAGACTTTCCTCTCATCATTTATCCTGTGAAGGAAATAACAAAATACTTCTTATTTTATGATGCAAAAGATTTTTGGTTTTGCTTGATTCTTTTCAAGGTCTCCCCACACTGGGGTTTATTTATCTGTAATCTGGATGTCCTCATCAAGATGTAGGGTCTAATTGAACAAGGTTCTTACTTGGGGAAAATGCTGCCATTTTTTTAAAATATATGTTTCTTCCACTTTAACAAGATCAAGCTACTGTTTAAGACTAAACAGCCAGTAAATGCAAAGGGGGGATTTGAATCAGGTGGCTCCTCATACTTAGTGCATATCTGCGGAAGTTGTCATTCTTGACATGCAGTGGTGGCAAACGCTTGGCAACCTGCAAGTTCGTCTTCCTGCCTGATGTCTGACCAACACTGCCTAAAATCTCGCCTCATCCTGACTAAAGTTTTACTCAGGTTTCTTCCTGGCTGTAGGCTCCTGACCTCCCTTTTCTTAGACCACTTACTTTAATAAATTTCGGTTATAAATTCTTTCTCTGTCCCTTTGTGATACAAATCTTCCAGTTCTTTGACAGTTTTATATCCTAGGAATATCTTTCTCAAGGATCTGAGAATCATCCCATTAAAAGGTAATCACTGAAGGAGAGACTGTCCATCCCACTTCCTCCCTGTCTCTGTGAGTGGAGGAGCCTAACTTTGATAAGTGACAATTAGCAAATGCAGATGGCCTAATCACACTGATGAGCCTCCCACTTAACATTCTCCGGTATTTTTCCACCAGCTCACCCAGTGCTAAAATTTCTCCTGCCTTTTGTTTCGGTAGAGTTGAGTTCAATCTCTCTTCCCTATTTCAGTATTCTTGAGTGAAGTATCTTTTATCTGTTTAGCTCTCTACAGTGCATTTTTCTGGGACATATGTCATGCCCAAATATTTGTGCGCTGAGTGGAAGGCACGTGCCTGATATCACAAACCCCTTCAAATGCTTTTTTGTTCCTTGAAAATTGTACTGCAGTTGTAAAAGTATTCTGTTGGTTAGCCAGGTCAAAGCTACTCTCCAGTTCTTGTTGTTGAAAGGGCACCCTGTGGGGATTGTTTCTTAAATGAGGCTGAATATGTCTTTCTTTGGCCAAACTACCACATGCCAAGATGTCATCATTAAGACATGGGTGAGGACAAATATGGCTTCCTTTTAATTAACTAACTAATTAATCAATTAATTTAATGCCTTCTTTTTAAAAGAATGATTCATAGGCATGACATTTACGTTAAGTTACAAACTGCTGACATGGTTACCAAGTTATTTGTATCGGTAATTCATGCTGCATTTACCAAGTATTCAATTTTCATTTTTTTTCTAAAATCGAATCTGTGACCTAATATGTCATAAATTAACTTTTATAAAGAATTATCTATGCTAGATTCCCTCAGATAAGGGTGCTGAATGCTTTCTTTATAACCTAAAATATAAATCATAACAATCTCTATTATCCAGACGGCTCTGAGATGGCTTCTGACAGCAGCAACGAAAACAAGCAAAACATTCTCCTTTTCTTTTGAATTAAAACTATTTCTGGAGATCTGCTTTCAGTGTGGAATAAAGCTATCAATCTATCAGTTTATCCATATGTAGTTTTGCTCTCAATGTCAGTGTCAGGCAATAGAATCCAAGGCTCTCTGCTAATGGTTTCTTTAGCAAAACCTTTGTCTACTTGCAGTGCTAATCTCTAGCTTGAAATTCAGGATGAGATCTATTTTGTTTGGTATTTATTTTCTTTCCTTCCCTCTTTTTTCCTTCTCTCTTTTCTTATTTTAACAATGTGATGGAAAAATATAACTAATCCTGTATGACAGCCTGCCTTAATATCTACTTAGTTTTGATCAGCCTCTTTGATATCATGTTTCACAGCAGTCTTATTTAATTTCTGAAAACGATTTTAGTCCCCTGATTAGTGAACCCCGCAATACCAGAATGTAATATAGCAGGTAGCTTTATCACTGTGTGTATGTATATGTGTATATTTGTCTCCAGTTTTGTGTATTTCTAGTTATCCATAGAGCAGTATACATATATGAAGATAGGTATATTTATATTTATTTTCAAATAATATCTTCCTCATGGATCAATTTGTGTGGGTCATTATTAAATAATCTTTAGAAGTATCTTCTAAACATGAACCTGAATTGCTAGATAAAATATAACTTTATTTTTAGTGTTTTGATATATTAAAGTATACTTTAAAGTTATTTAATTTTAATGAAATTTGAAGTGCTGATATAATATTCTTTTAATATTTAATCACTCTGTATCAGACACTGTATCAGGGGCTAAAGTTTCCAAGACAAATAAAACATGTTCTTATTCTTGAGGTCTAATAGTGGCGTTTCTTCATACTGTGTGCATCTTAAATCACTTGGAGAGCTATAAAACCTTATGGACCCCATCCCAGGAGATGGTGATTAACTTAATTTTAAAAGCTCTGTAATAATTTTAATATGTATCCGCTATTATATCCATTGTCTTATAGCATCTAAAGGGAGACTGGAATACACATTAACAGATGCTCAGCGCCATGTGTAGTGACATTGACTAGGCTTGCACAGGAACTCTGGGAGGTGCAGAGGGTCAGAGGAAGTCACTGAAATTGTTTTGTGGGATGTCTATTGGGGGAGAGGGGCAGAGGGGAAGGTGGTACCATGATTCCTGAGCTGAAGTTTGAACCTAAAACTGTTCAAGCGGTGGAGGGAACGGTGCGAAGCGTCAAGGGAAGGAAATGAAGACAGAGAAAACTATGTACTGGAGTTGTATAACAGCAACCTGCTGTGTAAGAGTTACTTACCACTTAGCGTTTAACAGCCCTCAGGTGTATGTACATCTGGGAGTGGCAGGCATGGAGCTAAACTAGAGATCAATGATAGTCCTAAGCCTTACACTAGTTTTTAAAAATGCTTATTTATTTTTGAAACAGAGAGCCTGAGAAGGGGAGGGGCAGAGAGAGAAGGAGGCAGAGGATCCATAGCAGGCTCTGCAATGTCAGAGCAGAGCCCAATGTGGGACACAAACTCACAAACTGTGAGATCATGACCTGAGCCAAAGTTGGATGCTGAGCCACTCAGCCACCCAGGCTCCCCTAAACCATACAGTATTTTATGATGCACATTCAAATCCACATTTAACAAAGGGAAAAATAGGGTAAAAGAATAAAGACAGGAAGGTTCTAAGCACTTAATTTTGAGAGCTGCCCATATTGACATCAGTTACATAATCCTAATCTACCCTGGCGTTCGTCAAGAAAAGGAAAGATGCTTAGTCTGATTATAGTCATGCATGGAAATACTGCTTTTGATATACTCTAGAAGACATAATGCCTTAAACATGTGTAAACTGAAAAGAAACTCCTTCTTTACTAATTTTATTTTCTTATCCCAAAAGAAGGTTGAAAATGTATTAACCCTCTAACAAATGGAGCATAATTATCAAGGACATGTAATGTTCCAGGCACTCTAGATCAATCTCGATCTGTGAGGCTGAGCCATATATTTTTTAAAATTTTTTATTTTGGAGAGACATAGAGACAGAGTGTGAGCAAGGGAAGGGCAGAGAGAGGGAGATACAGAATCTGAAGCAGGCTCCAGGCTCTGAGCCGGCAGCACAGAGCCCGACGCGGGGCTCGAACTCAAAGACCGCGAGATCATGACCTGAGCTGAAGTCGGCCGCCTAACCGACTGAGCCACCCAGGCGCCCCTGAGCCATGTATTTTGCCAAAGTATCCTTCTTCCATTCTAATAAGGTCAATTAAACCCTCCTTGGTTTTATTGTTACCCTTTTAAAAATTATTAATAAAAAATGTGCTTTTCTGGATCAGTGTGAAAGAAAGAAAATATATTTTCCTTCTTCCCTCCTGAGATACCATCAAGATGGTATTAATGGAATACAAAGGATTTAAATTCACAATGCTGAAGAAAAGGGGTTGATGACCAAGAGAAAAAAAATAATTCAACATTCCTAAGATATACCAAAAGAAAATGATGAATAGTTACTGGGGAAATCAAAGCTGAGGGCAGTATAAGTGAGCAGGAGACTATAGCCAAGGAGAAAGCAAAAATTTGTGGATCCTGGGGTGGAGGAGGGGGTTTGACATGCCAAATAAAGAATGGGAATGAAGAGGGCCTGGGTGGTTCAGTTGGTTGAACATTCAACTCTTCATTTCCACTCAGGTCATATTCCCAGGGTCGTGGGATCAAGCCCCAAGTTGAGCACCACACTGAGCATTTAGCCTGTTTAAGTTTCACTCTCTCTCTCCCCCTCTCCCTCTCCCCCTCTCCCCAGCTCTCTCCCTCTCCCCCCCACATCAGGCTCTGTGCTATGGAGCCTACTTCGGGTTCTGTGTCTCCCTCTCTCTTTCCACCCCTCCCTTGCTTACACTCTGTCTCTCAAAAAAAAAATATTAAAAGTATCAAAAAATGTTAAAAGAACTGAGCGCCAAGGAGTAGAGAATCTAATTTTACTGATTTAATGGGATAAATCTTGACAATATGAAAGTAAAAGTATCCATGACAGAATTGGATAGTAAAAGAAGAAAGAAGACAGAAAATTAGAAGGGTATTAATATTCATATTCTGATATTTTAATGCTTAGTGTTAACTAATAGCGTATATATTCTATGGAATAAGAAATCAAAGATATAAATAATATCATTTATATATACCAAAAAAAGCCAACTGCATTCAATACATTGATATAGGGGAAAATAGAAACATTAATAAGTTATTTAAAAATATGGGAGTAATCACCAGGGGAAACAGTTGGGAGAGATGAATGTATCAGGGATGAGGCTAGATAATGGTATATTTGATTTTTAACCATCTTATTTGTTTTTAACACAAATTTATATATGAATTTAATAAACAGATACAATTTGAAAATATAAATTTAGATGTATCTCTGCAGTCATGAAATTTATTAACGTAGCCAAACTCCACTCTCCAGCAATTATTTTCTGATGGTGACCAGATGGCTGCCCCCATAGGGAATAACTGGCAGTCTAACCATTTTGCAATCCTTTAAAAAATCTAGTAAAATTCATGCTCAGTTTATTTGATCCTCATTATTCTGACTACACCTTACTCATGTTTAGAGCTATTATTGACTTTCTAAGTGTATTATAACTCCACTGCCTTTTAAAAAATTATTGTTTTATTTAAGCATAATTAACATACAGTGTTATATTAGTTTTGGGTGGACAATATGATTCAACAATTCTGTACATTTCTCATTCTCAAAATGAATGTTAATCCCCTTTATTTCTCAGCTGTTTTTTTTTTTTTCTTTGCCCCTGCCTTCTATAAGACATTAGAATGTGTTGACGGTCTTGATAATTCAGTTTTGAACATTGTGCGTTCTGTTATATTCCTGACCTTACTTTCTCATTTTTCTTCATAAACCCATTTTTAGTTTCTTTTTGGTCTCGTCAACTGAGTTTTCTTTCTAATCTTTAGGAACGGTCTCCAGCTCTCTAAATTTGGTGTTCACTTCTGTATATGATTCTGCATAATGACTCCCAAAACTAAACTTAAAGTCTGACTTATTCAAAGTTATTCTACCTTATATAAAATTAAACTGTACACCTCTATTTGAATAACCCATTAACATCATAAACTCAAAGTGTCATGAACTTTAAACTATTCTTTCTTTACCTCTCCCATTCCATCAATCTACTGTTTCACTTGAAACACACTTGTTACATATTTGTTTTACCATCATTCAGGAAGAACAACACTCTGGGGGTCATCATTGGGTACACCTTCTTTACTGATCATTTTTTTCGGTCACCAAACCTTTTAGATCCTTCCTGTGTAATAACATCAGAATAAAGTCTCCTTTAAGCTTCATATTGGTTTAGATGTCACCCCTTTTATAAAAACCTTCAGTAGGCTTCTTACCTTTCATTTTTCCTCTTTACAGATGATCTGTCTACCTAAAGTGGGTCTTTGAATTTCCCTAAAAATTGTATGGTCATGTTATTTTCAAGTTTTTCTTTCAAAAAAGCTATTATCTCTTTACTTCTTTTGTCTATATCGTACCCAGTCTTCAAATAGAGCTTCATACCATTCAATCCATAATGTCTTACTCATTCTTCCTGTACTTGGAGATTGCTTACTCCTTTGAAATTTGTAGAATTTTCTATCCATACCAACTACTTGACATTGAAACTCTTCTATGTCTTAGGTCATAATATATATTTTTTTCTTGAACAGTGATTTTTCCTACCCACAGAAACTAAAGATTTCTTAAGGATAAGTTCTATCATATATCCCTTCAGATTCCCAGAATTTAACATTGTGTCCTATAAATGTTATATTCTCACAGTATATTTTTTATGAGAGAAATAAAAAATCTTTGAAAAATACATTTTGTCATTTTTCCACATCATTTATACATTTAGAGAACTATAGTAATGTACTAACTTTTTATGGAAAAATGATTTTATCACATATTGTATCATCATGTACTAGGATAAAAATATTAATAGGTATACCTTACTGATTATGAGAAACTTAATATGCATTAGCTGATTAAGATGTCTTTAAAATATCCCTCTAGGAACTTTGGTTGTTACCATGTCTCAATGGATTATATTTTTTAGGTTAGCAAAACAACATATATCATGGGAGAATATATCTTTCTAGGTTTCCACTGAAAATAATGGCTGGTGATCATTTAAATTTTCTTGTTTGCTCTTTGTAAATATTGTTCTAATTATTTGTTTTGTGGGATGCCTGGGTTAGGTATTTGGCCAAGCTTTGCTTAGTAAAAATGATGTTGGCTTGGGAATATGTGGGTAAAACGCAAATGAGATTTTTAAAAAGGTCAAATAAGCAATCAAAAAGAATTGGAAGACATATGGAGGAAAATAGTTATCTGAATCTTTTTCATGCCAAATTTGTCCATAGAGGCCTGACCGGCTGACTGTCAAATATAAGAGAGACGAAACTGGAAAGTGATATACGCATGTTGATATTGTATCTGTGTTCTTCTCAACGTTGAGTCCTTACTTCATGTGAACTCTGGAAGAGATATTTCCCTCTCAGAATACAGGGTTTGAAATACTCCACAGATTTGTAATTCGGCTTAGTTTATGTTGCAATTAATAAATAACCCCAGAATCCTAACATCTTACAACAAATATTTGTTTTTTACTCATATTACATACTGATCCATGCTTCCTGTAGTACTGCTTCTCATAGCTTCATTCTAAGTCTTCATCTGTTAGAGCAGTCTAAGCAGGTGCTTTTATTTGTGACAAAAGGGAAAGGAAACATGATAGTACCATGTGATGGATCTTTAAGCTTCTGTTTAGAAATTATGTGTGTCGCTTATACTCATTCCAATAACTAAAGCAAATTCATGACCCATAATCTACTGGGAAAGGGCAGTAAATAATTTGAACAATTATATATTTTTCCACAATTTACTCTCACTATCACATATATTCATTTACCTTCCTTCTGCATATAAAACATCCCCACTTCCTTCGCATGAGAGATAACTTAAAAGTATCATCCATCACAGCACCAGGCTTAAAGTCCAAGGTCTCAGGATGGTCTCTACATTGGTTTTGGATGTGGATTCTCCTGATCTAAAGATTTATGAACTAAATGACAAGTTACATCATCTGGATACCCAATTTATAATGCTGGAAGGTAACTGCAATTAATATTTCTATCAAAATATGGAAGAATGAGGCACCTGGGTGTCTCAGTTGGTTGAATGTCCAACTCATGAATTTGACTCAACTCATGATCTGATGGGTTGTGAGTCTGAGCCCCGCATTGGGCTCTGCACTGACAGTGTGGAGCTTGCTTGGGATTCTCTCTCTCTCTCTCTCTCTTTCTCTCTCTCTCTCTCTCTCTCTCTGCCCTTCCCCTTGCTCTCTTTGTCTCTCAAAAATAAATAAACACTTAAAAAAGCAAAAAAAAAAAAAAGGAGGGAAGAATGGGCAATGCCTTGCAGTCATCTATTTGTTACATATCCATTGAAGTCCAACTGTGCATCAGCTCCATGTGTTTTCACTTTGGGACTCAGGCAGATGGATTAGTCTCTGTCTGGTCCATTCTTGAGCTCTTGGAAGAAAGAGTAAAGAGTAGGTTGGAAACACAATGACTCTTAAGGTTCTTCTTGGGAACACTCATAAATGCAACTCACATTTTATTGCCTAAGGAAACCTACACAGTCAAAACTCACTTCAAGAGCTCAGGAATAAGTACAACATATTTTTCAAAATAATGCAGTCTATCTCATTGCAAGTTCAAGTATAGTATAGCAGAAGATTTGTGTATATGGATCTGTTAAATACACACACCACAGAAAGAGCAAGAATATCTTCAGTTTTTCAATATAGTATACGATGGAGATTAGTTAGGGAGAAATATTCAGAAATAAATCTCTTTTCCCCTAGTGAATCTCTTCATGAATTCCTGGCTTCTTTGATACATGTGATGATTAAAGAATAATATCTTGCCCAAGATGATATGCCTCCATTATTTATAATTGCTCTATATTATCTAATTCAAAATCAGTTAATTGAAGTCCAACCTCATCTCTCATTTCCTATCTTCCTTCACTGGGAAACTTGCATGTACAATACATAAGAAAATGTATTGAATAAAATGTACTTAATAAAACATTGCTTGCCAAAATAAGCTAATTATTGTTCAAACAAACCCAAGTGGTATTTTTATGCTGATTTTCTTCTCACTTTTGTGATCACGTGAAGAACAAGCACATGTAAAAATGGGAATTTTAGTGAATGTTTTTGAAATTTGAGAAGTTCACATGCAATGACAAAGGATTGCTCTGGGTTCTATTGATTACATTTTTCTGGCACACTGATCAATAATTTGTCTGAAAAGCAATAGGATAAGAATAACTGATGTTAACTGAACATTCAATCGTTCAAATATCATAACGAACTACTTTCTAGACTCACCAGTAGCTGAAATGGCAGGAATCATTCTGTGACAGTTCTGTTATCTTTTCGTAGCTTCACTTTTCATCTCTAATAACAGTCTCTACTCAAAGTGAAATGAAATGGTTTGGCCTTAAAATACAATATATTTCAAATATATAAACCAGTTTGGGTAACAGATATTCTTAGAGTACAAGAACACGATGATGATTTAAAAAATAACAGTAACCAATGTTAGCTGAAGACATTTGTTTGACAATGCTAACATGTTTTAGAATTGTCTAAATTAGAAAGCATCTAATTTATCTTAAAAAGATCAGGTATTATTTACCTTGTCATAGAGTTGCTATTTGGGATCAAAGTGAAGTATAAAAATCATTCTAAAAATGCAGAGAATTAAACCAAATAGAGAAATTATAATACAATGCCTCACAAAAGCTTCATGCTATATATTATGTAAAATTGACTCATTAAGTCTGGTGCCACAGAGGAAGATAGTTTGTTTCTTCATTTGTTTTTTGGTCCATTATTATCAACTTGGGATTGCATCACTAGGATTGTTTCCTCTGTAAGCAACAACTACTTGAAAATTGATTAAATTAAACAATGAAGAAATTAATTTTTATTTCTTTATAAATACATTTTCTCTTGTGTCTAATAGTGACATAAAGAACATTGCAACCAAAATTAGTAGAATTCTCATTTGTTTCAGTCACATATGCAACTTTTTAATTAAAATTTACCACATTCAAAATCATTAAGA
>PITB01034102.1:0-13407 GCA_004024585.1 Paradoxurus hermaphroditus
GCCCCCGCGCGGCGCCTACCTTGGCGATTTTCAGCACCCTCCACGGCCGGGCGGCGGCGCCGCGCGCGCGCTCCCGCAGGAAGGCCCCCAGGGCGCCCAGCGCGCGCCGCGCGGCCCCCGCGAACTCGGCGGACGGCTGCAGGCTGCGGGCCACCAGGCCGTCCAGCGCGGCGGCGGGGGTGCGGTACACGTCCATGGCCGGCCGGCCGCCCTGCGCGCGCTCCCGGGCTCGGCGGCTAGCAGGAGGGCGAGGGGGCGGGGCTGCCGGCCCGCCCCCTCCCCCTCCCTCTCCTCTTCCCCCTCCCCGCCCCCCCCAGCCTCGCGGGCATTCTGCCCCTGGCCCGGTTTCGGTTTCGGTTTCGTTTCTCTCCCGCAGCCGCGGGCTCTCGCGCCCGTTTCCGGGTTCCCGCCCCGCCCCTCCCTCGGCCTCCCGGCCGCCCAGCGCGGGGTCCGCCTGCCCCGCGGCCGCCGCGACGCGCCGGACGCAGCGGACACAGCGACGAGAGCGCCGGCACGTGCCCCGAAAGCGTGTAAGGATTCGCGCGCGAGGCCGTGGCCGCACCCCCGGCTGAGTGGCCTGGAGGCGGTCCACGCAGAGAGCCTCCCCCCCAGCCGCTGGTTCTCGGGCTGAAGGGGGCGTCCTGAACACCACCAGCCCTAAGGAACACTCGGTACAAGGCTCGTCCCTCCCTGCTCTGCGCATACCCCCAGGTGCTGTTATTATCACACCCATCCGATGGACGGGGAAGTTGAGGCACAGAGACTCTAGGCACCTTGGCCAAGGTCACGTACATCTAATCGGAACACCGGATTCAAACCCAGCACGAACTCGCAGCACTGCCCGCGTTCTTACAGGAGCCAACGCCTCCCGAATCATTGATACGTTTACTGCAGTTTCAACCTGTTGGGAATTCCAGTGTTTAAAACTTCAGACATACTCTGAAGAATTACTTTAAAAACGAGAAGTGGGGAAGGAAGATGAGTGTACAACAGCATCTCACGCAATGTTACATATTAAAATGTTACAGAGCTGGCAGAGTTAAATCCCTTTGGGGCTGGCACAAAACTAGGCGGAGAGCCAGCAGCAGCGCGCGACCCGAATCTACTCGGTGCTTCTTTCTCCGCACCTGTCCTCTACCTTTCCGGCTGGTTTGCTGTCGCTCCTCTACCCAGAGGGCCAGGGAACGAGCTCTTTCCCGGGCTTGGCCCATGCCTCCTCCCTATCCCGCTCAAAAATTCCTTAGTCCTCCGTCCCATCCGCTCAGGGATCCGGCAGTCGCTCTGCCTTGGGGTGCGTCTTGGGGAGCAGTGAATGCTAACAAGGACTTCCCGAAGCCTTAGCCGCTAGGAAACAGGTGGGGTCAGAGGGTGAACTGCGGAGGTCACGGTGAACCGGAGGCAAACACGCAGCCCAGGGGGGCGGACCCCTGGTTTCTGTTTTGGGTAGTGAGCGCCGCGTCTCTGGGAGGTATTTGGTCCTAGGAAGAAGCCCATTTTGTAGGTTTGATGCTGTGGAGGGGATTCAAGCCGGGTGGCCTTGGCCCTCAAGCCATGCTTTCGCGGTCTCCCATGAATCAGTCACCTTCCTGACTCACAGGTCACTTCGGAAATCCTCCATTTTTGGGGCCCCTCGGTGGCTCAGTCGGTTGAGCTCAGGTCATGATCTCACGGTCTGTGGGTTCGAGCCCCGCGTCGGGCTCTGTGCTGACAGCTCAGAGCCTGGAGCCTGCTTCATTCTGTGTCTCCCTCTCTCTCTCTGCCCCTCCCCTGCTCACTCCCTGTCTCTCTCTCTCGAAAATAAATAAACATTAAATACATCCTCCAATTGAGGGGCTCTTGGATGGCTCAGTCCGTTAAGTGGCCGCCTCTTGATTTCCGGTCAGGTCGTGATTTCCCAGTTTGTGAGTTCCAGCCTTGCGTTAGACTCTGCGCTGACATTGCAGAGCCTGCTTGGGATTCTCTCCCTCTCTCTCTGCCCTTTCCCTGTCCCCTCCCTCTCTCTCTCTCTGTCTTTCTCTAAATAAATAAATAAATAAATATTTGGAAAAGAAAGAAATCCTCCATCCGAGATAGTAGGCTGAACAGACATTCAAGATCCTACGGAAACGACAGCGAAGATTTGTTCGAAGTATCCTGCCCCTCAGCGGGTCGGAAATCAAGAAGGATCGCCCGTCGGAGGCCACGAGCGTCTGAGGAACGTTTGGAAGGGAGAAAGCGGAGGGTCAAGAAGGCGCGATCAGGTGCGCAAGCCCTCGACTACCGCCCTGGACTCTAGAAATCACGGGGAAGAGGTGAAAACATTTAATCACGCTGCTGGGTCCGAAGCAGAGGCTCCACCGGTGAGCCCGAGTCTGTGGGACCCCGACACAGATGCGGGACCCCGACACAGGTGCGGGACCCCCGACACAGGTGCGGGGACCCCGACACAGATGCGGGACCCCGACACAGGTGCGGGACCCCCGACACAGGTGCGGGGACCCCCGACAAGATGCGGGACCCCCGACAAGATGCGGGACCCCCGACACAGATGCGGGGACCCCGACACAGATGCGGGACCCCCGACACAGGTGCGGGGACCCCGACACAGGTGCGGGGACCCCGACACAGATGCGGGACCCCGACACAGATGCGGGGACCCCGACACAGATGCGGGACCCCCGACAAGATGTGGGACCCCCGACACGGATGCGGGATTGGGGGAAGTGCTTCCTCAGGGCAGGAGGGCTCTGAGGACCTGGGGGTAGGGGCCCTGGGATTTCACGGAGGAAGGGGTGTGCAGGGAGGGCTTCGTGTGAAGGGGGGTGGGGGCATTCGGGAGTGCTCGCTCGGGGCTTTAAAGGTGACATTACGTTAAAATCCACATCAAATAAATTTTTTTTTAATTAAAAATTCTTTTAAATATTTATTTATTTATATAATTTATTGTCAAATTGGCTTCCATACAACAACCAGTGCTCATCCCAGCAAGTGCCCTCCTCAGTGCCCATCGCTCACTTTTCCCCTCTCCCAATGTTTATTTATTTTTGAAAGAGAGAGAGAGACACACACACACACACAGAAGCCGAAGCAGGCTCCAGGCTCTGAGCCATCAGCACAGAGCCCGACACAGGTCTGGAACTCACGAACCGTGAGATCACGACCTGAGCTGAAGTCAGACGCTCAACCAACTGAGCCACCCAGGTCCCCCCTAAAATTCACCTTCTTTTGAGCCAGGGGTGGGGTGGGGTGGGAGGGGTGGGGTAGGGGGGTGGCGTCAGCATCAGTTCTGAGCCTCATTCCAGCATCAATCTTCGCATCACACGTTTCCGGTTCCTGTCTTTGCCAGCCTTCTAGCTGCGCCCGTGACCTCCGCCCTCATCTCCCCTGGCGGCGAGAAATCAGCCTTCCTCTCAGTTTCATTTCCTTAGCGGGAGGTTGCCCCGACGGAGAAATGTGTGAGTCACCGGCTTCCGTTTTCATGTAATCCTTTCTGTCCTCCCTCCCACACTTGCCCCTCTGCTTCCGAATCTCATGAATTTGTGCCCGAACCAGCAGCTCCACGTACCGGCACCTAGAGCCTCTACACCCCGCGTCTGCCGGCTTCGCATAAGCTCTCGGAGCTGAGAGGAGAGGAATACTTATCCAAAACATTTTTCTTTGTCGTGCAGGAAAAATGGCCTCCTGGTTTCTTGCCGTCATAGGATTAATACAGGTTTATTGCCGAAAAAAGGATTGATAAAGTCAGAAAGTTCAGAAAAGTATAAAGGTCGATTGAAACATTATAATCTGATACACTCGCTGCAAACATTTAGGTCTTGCAGGAACCAGATGCTACAAAATGCAATTAGAGAGAACATACCGAGTGCAGTAAAACAGAGACAAATATGTAGGAATTAATATGACAGAGGAGGTGAAAGACCCTTGCGGTGGGATATGACGACAGCTACAGCGTCATTAAAGACGATTAAAATAAAAAGAATAAGGGGCGCCTGGGTGGCTCAGTCGGTTGGGCGTCCGACTTCAGCTCAGGTCATGATCTCACGGTCTGTGAGTTCGAGCCCCGCGTCGGGCTCCGTGCTGACGGCTCAGAGCCTGGAGCCTGCTTCGGATTCTGTGTCTCCCTCTCTCTCCGCCCTTCCCCTGCTCACGCTCCGTCTCTATGTCTCTCAAAAATAAATAAACATAAAAAAAATTTTTTTAAATAAAAAGAATAAAAGACAATTAAAATTAATGAGGAGAAACTCCAAGTTCACGGATGGGGAGTCTCAATAGAACATCAATGTCCTTCTTCCCGCACTCATGCATGTAATTCCAGTCAAGGGCCTCACCATATTTTGGGTGGAACTTCGCACACTGAGTGTAAAATTCACATAGAAATAGAAAAAGCCAAGAGAGGCCTTTCATGTTTTTTCCCCCACTAACATAAGATTTTTTTAAAAAAGATTTGTAAAAAAAAATATTTATTTTTGAGGGAGACAGAGACAGAGGAGGGGCAGAGAGAGAGGGAGACACAGAATCCGAAGCAGGCTCCAGGCTCCGAGCTGTCAGCACAGAGCCCGGCGTAGGGTTCGAACCCACAAACCGCGAGATCACGACCTGAGCCGAAGTCGGATGCTTAACCGACTGAGCCACCCAGGCGCCCCCCCTCCTGTATCATATGAGATTTAGTCTTTAATCCATTTTGAGTCGCTTTTCGTGTATAGTGTAAGATAAGGGTCCAGTTTCATTGTTTTGCACGTGGGGTCCCATTTTCCCTTTGCCGTTCTTCGAGGACCTAGCCCCTCCCCGTTGTGTGTTCTCGGCAAGTTGCCGAAGGTCAGTTGACTGTGTGTGAAGCACGGGCAACACAAGCACAAAGAGACAAGAGGGACCACATCCAACTGAGAAGCTTCCACGCGGCAAACGAAACGAGTAGTAATGCAACCTGCGGAAAAGGAGAAAATATCAGCAACCCATAAATCTGCTCAGGGGTTCGTCTGCGAAATCATACGGCGCTCCTATCCCTCAATACTGAAGACACTAATAACCCAATTTAAAAATGGGCCAAGGACTCGAATAGACGTTTTTCCATAGAAGACACACAATGGCCAACAGGTCTTTGGAAAGATGCTCGCCACCGCTCATCATCAGGGAATTGCAAATCAGAACCAAAGCCGTGACTCTTCCCACTGATCAGAATGGCTGCTCCCGAACAAACGAGACACCGGTCGGTGAGGAGGTAGAGAGAATGGAAGCTTGCGCGGCGTCAGTGGGAACGCGAGGGGGCGCAGCCGTTAATAGAAAAGTATGGGGGTTCCTCAAAAAATACAAAACAGGGGCGCCCGGGTGGCACGGTTCATCGTCTGACTCTCGCTCAGGTCGTGATCTCACAGTTTGTGAGTTCGAGCCCCGCGTGCGGGGGCTCCGTGCTTACAGTGCAGAGCCTGCTTCGGATCCTCTGTCCCTTCTCTCTCTGCCCCTCCCCTGCTCATGCTCTCTTTCTCTCAGACATAAATAAATAAGCATTAAAATAAATAAATAAAATACAGTACTGCTGTACGATTGATATAGTTCAGTGAATCCACCGATGACTGGGACACTGTGTGTAATCGTGAAACCCTCTTGGACGACAACACGGGCAGACTGTACAGTGCAGTGCAGCCATCCTGGGTGGCAGCCCAAATGTCCTACTTAGCATGGCGATTATTACGATACACGTGACAAAGCAGGTAACAAAACCAGGTAGGGAGTAGAATCCCAGTTTTATAAAAACACCACGTGCACAGGGGTACAGGGAAGGGAGAGAAAAGGCTGGAAAGACAGGTCCCAAATTTTCACAGGTTGGAGGAAGGAACCAGGGAGCGGTTTTCTTTCTTTCTTCCTTCCTCCCTTCCTTCCTCCCTTCCCCCCCTTCTTTCTTCTTGCCTCCTTTCCTTTCTTAATTTCCTTCAATTTCTTTATTTTGCTCACGTTAAAGACAATAACCAAATAACGTCATGAAGGAAGAAGTGAGATTTGTGGGTTCGAGCCCCGAGTCAGGCTCTGTGCTGACAACTCGGAGCCTGGAGCCTGCTTCGGATTCTGTGTCTCCTTCTCTCTCTGCCCTCCTCCGCTCACTCTCTCTCTCGAAATAAATAAACATTAAAAAAATTAAAAAAAAATTAGCAGTTGTCAAGCATGTGACATTTTCCTGTGTGTGCGCGTGTGTGCGCGCACACGCGCACTAGGTCTCCGAGACCGGGTACGTGTTTTCCACGCTCACGGCGCATCTCGATTTGGACCCCTGCGTTTCAAAGGCTCAGTAGCCTCGTGCGCCTGGAGGCTGCCGCATCAGACAGGGCAGTTCTAAAAATGTTCCTCGATAATCAGAAATGTAGACAGAGGATGCATCAAAAATGCTGGCCCCAGGATTATTTGTAATTGAAAATTAGAAGGCTCAAAATGATCTAACATCACAAGGGTCCACGCAGACGTCGGTCTATGAGGCAGGGGTTTTCGTCCGCGTCGTTCATCGCCGTGTTCCCAGCACCCAGAACGAGGCTTGGCACACAGTAGGTGCTCAATACAGATTTCTAGTTGAATTGGTTCATACGAACACACACAGAACTCACAGAGGGACTTCTTGATGGTGTGATTTGCGGTGAATAAACACCCAACACACGGTGTTTGCGGTTCTTTTTATTGTTACTGATGACAAACTGGACTAGAACTCTCGCACTAGGAATACAGAATGCAGTGAAGGCTCTCGGCTCGTCTCTCAGAGATCATTGTCAGGGAACAGGCTGGGGTAGGGTGGGCTTGCCCGGAAATGTTACCTGCGGTGGGAGAAAGCCCGCAGACCAGGGGCAGGGCGGGGGCTGGGAGACCTGGATTCTGGTCTCAGGTCCGACACCCACACGCTGCTGGCCGTCTTCCACCATCCGTTATCAAGGGACTCCCCCCGCCCCACGCCCCCAAATGAGGGGGCTGGTCTGGATGACTCCGGAGACCTTTCCCCCAAGACGGGCTGGCGTTCAGAGGATGGCACACATCGAATTATCCTCCTCCCGGTGAGCGGAGGGTGCCAGGCCCGTGCTGATGCTCTGCGTGGGTACAGGGCGCCATCCGTACTCAGGGTACTGATATGTCCTGTGTTCACAGGTCATCCAGCTGTTTGAATAGTTTTCTTCAGGCTGAAAGGGTAAAGCACACGGTCACACTGGAGAGCTGAACCTTCCGCCCCGGCGCCAGTCTCAGTGAGCAGGTACAGTGTCGTAGGCCACCCGCACCCCCCGGAGGAGGGACAGACGAGTCCCAGCTGCTGGGGAGGTGGGCAGCAGACAGACCCCTGGCCTTCGGGGCTGCAGAAGGCCCCGTGTTCAAGGCGATGCCCCTGCTTGGGTTGCCCGCGTTCAGTGACAGGTTCACCGAGTGGGGAGGGACTACAGGGCTGGCCACCCCAGACTGCGGCAGGGCAATCCGAAGGGCATGGAGCCCCGGGACTCCCCCACGGCGGGGTTAGCCGAGGCTGCCATCGGGGCGCACCCCGGCTGGACTTCTCCCTGTGCCCGCACCTGCTTCTTCCCCCCCTTCCCACACGTGTTGTCTCCAATGGTTCTCCCCTGAAACACTCCCATGAATCCAGGTTTCTGCGCGGGGAAACTCTCAGAGTCGGCTTCCCCGGGGAACCCACCGACACATCCCCAATCCCTGCCACCAGAAAGGCCCCTGCCCCGGGGGTCCGAAGTTCTGAGTTCAGGTCCTTCCGCCTCTTCCTGGTTGTGCGGCCCGCCCACGTCCCTCAGCGGTGCCGAGTCTCCCACGGGTCAGATGGTAAGCGTGGGGACGCGAGGCCGGCTGCGCGTGACGGTGGGCTGAGTCCTGGGCATTGGAGCCCACCGACTTCGGATCCCAGCTCTACCACTCCCTAGCTAACCGTCCTGGGGCAGGTGACCCTCCGAGCCTCCTCGTCTCATCCGTAAGACGCGAGCGGCTAACGCGCCTCGAAGGGTGTTGTTTTAATGAAATAACGGAGCATTTCACTTGGGACAGAACCTGAGCCCAGAGCAAATATTCGATAAGCAATGGCTGTTGGTGTTTATTGTTATTCGTAGAGGAAGGAGCCCACTGGGGCTGTGGAAAGAGTCGCCTCTGGCCAGGGTAGTGCTAACGAAAGAATGAACTCTGCACGGGAATATGCAAACCCCAGGAACCCTCTGAGATGGGGCCGAGAGAATACGGGGCCTGTCCCGAAGCTATAGGAGTATGTGAGCCTGCTTGCAAGAGGCGGTTTCTTTGGAGAGAATGTTCTCCCCCAACCTGCTCCGCACCGTGGGGAGGAGGCGGGGGAAGGACAACGGAGAGGAACAGAAAACCTCACCTGCACATTCCAGGAGCTCACCGGAGATCCGTCCGCTTGGAAAAAGCACGGGTAGCTCAGCCAGACTCGGGCCTCTTCCGCCAGCCGCTGCCAGCTGTACTGGTCTTTACCGGCCACGTTTCCCGTAGGGTCGGCTGGGTCCAGAATCACGGGCCTGGAGGGTAACGGCGAGACAGAGACGGGTGAGGAGCCAGGGCTGTGCCTGGGGAATCCCGATTCTCCTGGCGGAGCGGAGAAACACCAGCCTGGCACGGGCTGGGACCCAGGGCGGGCTGGGGGCGTTGTTCCCCCGGGGGCGGGTGGTGGGTGGTGGGTGGTGGGTGGTGGGTGATGGGCGGGGGGAGAAAAAGCCTGGCCCTTGGGTCTGACGGACCTGCGTTTGAATCTCACTTGCACCCTTTATTAGTCGTTTGCTCTTGGGCAGGTCGGTTGACCTCTCTAAGCCTGTCTCCTCATCTGTGAAATGGGAGAGCAGAGGGTGCCCGGCTCATAGGCCCCGACACGAGGACGGAGACGGACCACGCGAAAGGCTCCGCACAGGACTTGGAATGTGGTAGGAAGTCAGCACGTGTCAGCTGTCGCGACCAGAAGTTCTGACCTACTGCATCAGGACGCTTTGGTCTCACCGCGAGCTCTTAGACCCTTGGGGCCGATTATGATTATTGCTGTAGCTGTCGTGCTTTTAGTTCAAATGCCAGCTATTTTACTCATTCTTTTTTTTCTGTTAAGGTTTAGACAGGCTCCTTACCTCTTGGAACCTCAGTTTATTCACCTGTAAAGTGGCTACATAGTGCCTGCCTCGCAGGGTGGGAGGCTGTCGCTTAAAGGAGGTGGCCGTAGCGAAGTGCTCAGCACAAGGACCGGCCGGAGAAGGTGACCCCTCGGGAGGAGCCCTCCCACCTCCTCCACGTCCAGGGTGCCGCGGCCGAGCCCAGGGCGGGGTTCCTTTCCGTGGGGAGCTGACCCGCGCGGAGAGAGCGTACCTGGGTTTCTCAAGCTGTCTCATCAGGTATTGTTCAACGATAGGGTTTTCAAAGTTGTAATACTTGGTCCAGTAGATGCAGAGTTTCTGGTAGTTTCGGACTAACACCAAGACGGTCCGAAATCCCCGAGCCGTGCTGAAATCCGTTTGGTTGTTTCCACGCTCCCAGGCGTAGACGGTCAGGAGCTCCAGGGCGTACTGCGGTGGGAGGGGCTTCCCAAGCTTCTCCTTACACTGAGGAGAGGAAAAAACCATGTGAAATGTGCACTCGTCCAGCTGGGGGGTCGGGCACGTTTCCCAAGGGCCAGATCCAGCCCGCCATCTGCTTTGTCAATGACATTTCCTTGGCGCAAAGCCACGCTCATTCATTTGCGGGTAGCCGGTGGCTGCTTTCATGCTTCCAAAGACACAGTTGAGTCTTTGTGACAGAGGCTAGGTGGCCCACAAAGTCTAAAATATTTACTACCTAAGACATTTTGGAAAAATTGTACTGACTCCTGCTTAAGAGCTTCAGCTCTGGATTCTGAACGATGTGGGTTCGAGCCCTGGATCTATCAATTCCGAGAAGACAACTTAGACTCTCGGACCCTCATTATTCTCACCTGCCAGGTGAGTGGTAATAACACCACCAACCTCATAAGGATACTGGGAACATTAACTGAGAGGAAGAATTTGGAATGTTCCTAAGAGCCAAACAAAATTCCCTTTGGAGTAAGATCTCTAACCCAAAGCATCAAATGATTTCACAAGTGAATTATAAGTATAATGACCTGCACATGTATAACCAGGTACACAAGGAAATAAGACACCAAGAGTAATAACCAGCAGAAGAAAGAGAAAATAGTAATAAGGCCCCATAACTTTTTTTTAGGGAAGTATTTAAAAAATTTTTTTAAGTTTATTTATTCTGAGAGACAGAGACAGCATGAGTAGGGGAGGGGCAGAGAGAGAGGGAGAGAGAGAGAGAATCCCAAGCAGGATCTGCACTGCCAGCACAGAGCCTGATGTGAGGCTTAAACTCACGAAACTGTGAGATCATGACCTGAGCCGAAAACGAGAGTCGGACGCTTAACCGACTGAGCCACCCAGGTGCCCTAGTCCACAGTACTTTAAATGTTGAAAGATCAGATAGATAAAGACTTTGAAATAACTAGGAACATTATGTTGAAAGAAATAAAAGAAGAAGAAAAAAAAGAAATAAAGGAAGAGTTTGAAATAGAGAAAATTAGAAACCGTAAGAAGTGACGTGGCATATTTGAAAACAAATAGAAATTGTATTACAAAAAATTACAGTAACTGTAACTAATAATTCAAAAGCAAATTAGACACAGTTAAGGGAAAATTAGTGAATTGGAGAGTATATTAGAATAAGCTATCCAGGGGTCGCCTGGGTGACTCAGTTGGTTAAGCATCCAACTTTGGCTCAGGTCATGATCTCACAGTTCATGAGTTCAAGCCCCGCGTTAGGCTCTGCGCTAATGGCTCAGAGCCTGGAGCCTGCTTCCGATCCTGTGTCTCTGTCTCTCTCTGCTCCTCCCCCATTCATGCTCTGTCTCTCGCTGTCTCTCAAAAATAAATAAAAGTTAAAAAAATTAAAAAAATAAACTATCCAGAATAAAGCATGGGGAGACAGAAAGATGGAAAACATGGAAGAGAACGTAAAGACATGGAAGACAGGGCGAGGTCTAACATACATTAATTGGAATTCCAGGAGGCAAGGAAGAGAGAGAATGGCTGAGAGTTTCCAAAATTGATGAAAGATATCCATCCACAGATTCAGGAATCCCAGGGAACTCCAAGCAGGACAATTGAAAAAGGAATCATCACTAAGACACCTCAGGTTGAAATGAAACAAAATCAAAGACAAAGAGAAAAATATAAATGCAGCCAGAAGGATAAGAAAGATTACCTACAAAGGAGTGACAGTTAGGCTGACAACTGACTTTTCACTAGTGACACCAAAAGATGGGGTGACGTATTCCGTGTACTGAAATGACTGCCAGCCGGGCAAAAATACTCATCAACAATGAAGGTAAAATCAAGACATTTTCAGGCAAACAAAAACTAAGACTATCACAAGACAGTCACCAAAACATCTTCAAGAGGATATACTTCAAGAAGAAGGAACGTGATTCCAGGGGGAAAGTTAGAGAAGTAGGAAGGAGCTGATAGTAAAAAGCATGGCAAATGTGTGGATAGATAAAATGAGCACTGGTGATATAAAATAATAGTAATGCTTTGAGGCACTTGAAAATACAGAGACTTGAAATATACGACACAAGTAGTGCGTAAGTTGGAGACGGTGATGGTGGTGGTTAGTGGAGTTAAAGTATGGTGAGTTTCCTGTATTGTTTTACAGGAAAGGAGAGGGGTTGAGGAAGAGGAAGAAGGACAGGAAGGGAGAAGAAGGAGGGAGGAGAAGGAAGGAGGGAAGGAGAGAGAGGAAGGGGAAGAAGGACAGGGAGGGGGAGAGAAAGAGACAATTTTTTGCAGGACTATCTTGCTCATCATAAAAGAGCTAGCGTCCCTGGCTTTTTCCCACAAATTGTCTGTAGCATCCTTGCCCCCAATCACCATGGTTACCAAAAGGCATCCTCATGAATTTTCAGAGTCCTTTGGGCCAGTGTTACACTTGTCAAGAACCACTTTTGTAAGTTCTAAAATCCTCAGGCTCCATGATCAAATTTCCTAGATCAGAAAACTATGATGTCTAGCAAATAAATGATTGTCTTGCTTTGCCTCGAAGATTATTTTTAAAGTAAGAAGGTTATCCTTAATTACTTTCTTTCACTCAGTTACACATCCCAAAACATCCATGTCTATTATAAAATGTATACTGTATACTAGGCAAAGTCTTATGTCAGAAGACCCAAATTCAAGGTTTTGTTCTGCTACTTGTTCGCTGGAGGAGTGATCTGACTCTTCCTCTCTTTCTATACAGAGAAAAGGATTTGTAATACAGGTTCGATAATAATACCTACCCTTGCTCAGCTCACAGAACGACCATGAAGATCAAATAAGATATAGGATATCTGAAATTAAATGGAACTCTGTATCGCATCCACAAAAGATTAAATGTCATGAGCCTGCAAGAAAATAAACACATACTACGTGCTGACTTTTATGATGTGTGCTCTTGTGGTCGTTCGAAGAAATCACATTTATTAGGCCAGCTACTCCAGGCACCGGTCATGCTCTTTACTTATTACTATGCCATGTGACCCTTGGCAAATGAGAAAGCAAGAAGCGCCGAGAGGTTAAGTTGATTGCTCAAGGCTAGACGGCCAGGAAGTGGACAGAAGTGTGTGTGTGTGTGTGTGTGTGTGTGTGTGTGTGTGTGTGTGTGTGTGTGGTTACAGCATTCACTAATTTATTCAACAATTACCGAGCAGGTTCTAGGTTCTGGAGATACAGCAGTACATAAAACCTACAAATCCCTTCTTTCGTGAATACTTTTAGTGGGAGAGACAGACGCTAAACAAACACACAAGCAACTGCCAAGGCCCCAGGGCTGGTGTAGAGTTCTGCTCTAGGAGGAAACACGAGGAAGGCGGCATGGCCGGAAGGGCGGAGACGGGGGTTCAGAGAGGTCAAGGGCAGATCCTGGGAGCCTCGCGCGATGCCTGGGGCCCAGGTGACAGTGGTAGGAGTGGTGACGATTCATGAGTTACGGGTATCTTTTAAAAACAGGACCAACGTCATTTGTTGACTGGCTGGCTGGAGTGTGCGTGTGAAGAAGGCAGGGAAGACGCCCGGGTTAGGCCAGGGCGCCGGGAAGAACGGGGTCGTCGTGTTCTGGGAGGGGAAAGACTGGGAGGAGTGTGACACCCCGGGTGCACCGGCACCTGTCCCGGGCCCTGCCTCTCCCCTTCTTATCCATCCCCCTCCTCCTCGCCCTCTTCTCCTCTTCTCTCCTTCCCCCCACACCCCCTCCTCTCCCTCTTCTCCTCTCCTCCCTCCCTGTGGGAAATAGGTTCAAGAATTCCTTGTACTTACATAAAAAAAGCTTAGGGCAGAAAGCCCACTGCCACAGGGTGAATGCGTCCCAGGTTAGTTAGCGAGGTGTCATAACGGGATCACCAGTCACCTGTTACTTTCCATCTAGTGC
>PITB01034103.1:0-13414 GCA_004024585.1 Paradoxurus hermaphroditus
TCAGTAAGTGACGTTTTGAGAATTTACACATTTTGTTTTTTAATATAACTTATAAGCTGTAAATGTATATAATTTAATTTTTAGTAAAGACTCCACTTAATTGCTTATAAAATTCTGTACATTTGAACAATGACTTCCCATGGCTTACCCCGGGCAGACAGGGTAAGTAGGTTGTTCAAAGACAAGACGTCCACGACGAGAAGCAAACACCCGGGCGAGCTCTCCGCCACCCAGGGGGAAGCCACGGAGTTCCAGAGCCTCTGTTCCCAGTCACTACACTGAAATAACATCCCGCCAAGAAAATGTGACAGTCACGAGGGCAGAAACCTCTCCGCCTTCATGTTCTAACAGAAAGCACCATCCGATTTACGAACGGGGAAGAAAGTTGGAAAATACATCAGAATAACTGATGTATTTCACCTCCATGTTCTCCTGAAAATGATTTCACAAACGCTCAGTGTACTGGGCCATTTGATCTCCAAAATATTCTTGTTTGTCTCTGCTCCATAAAGGACTAAACTGAGAACCAAGACAGTCAGCGACTCATCCACGTTGCACCTAGAACACGGTGAGGACAAGATCCAGCTCGGGGTTTATATAATAAATGCCAATTCTGTGGCGAGAACGGCTCAATTCTCCAACTCTACATGAGGGCTTAAAGCCTGAAGGAACAGCATAAAAAGGTAACGGAGATCCAGACCATTCTTTGATGTAGCAGGCCCATGGCAAGAAATGTTCTGTTACTGCCAATGAAACAAAAAACAAAGCATCAAGAGAGAGTCCATCGGCACACTGTCTCCCGAGCCCGCTCTCGGCCCGCCACAGGGGAGCCCCCGAGGCTTGGGCCCTATCTCCTGTGCAGGGTGCTCTCGGTGCACCTTCTCCACCTCTCTGACCACCATCCCCGTCCCCAGCGCAGTGCAGGGCCTTGAATAATGGAATCACTGGGAAAATACGTTCAGAATTCTGAAACTTAGTGCATCTATTTTTACGATTCTGCAGAAAAGTCCACTGTTTCTTTTCTCCACCATCCACATTCCACCTTAACGTTATTAAAAAGCAGACAAATCAAAATATCTATCTGGCTACAAATTTGACTACCTGAGACATACAGCCATTTGTAAGAATCCAAAGTGTCATGAAAACCTCAAATGTACCTTGCTTTTTCTTCTACAAGGAAGACAGAATGTGTCAGAAGGTTTAGCTAACAGAACGCAACCTGCTAGAAGATAAGGCCCACAGGGAGTGGCTGTCTGTCTGTGTTGTCTGCTGGGGTACTCAGCCTAACACCCGGCACAGAGCAGGTATTCAATACTCATGTTGACAACAAACGCTTACTTAGTTGCCCATCTAAGTTGTTAGAATAAAGTCTTTCTTGCATCCTATATTGTTTCGTTAGTGTGGGAACTCTAGAGTGGTTCTTCACGGGTTTGAATATTTTTCAGGCAATACACCTCTTTTTTTGTTTGTTTGGTTTTGAGAGCGAGAGACAGAGCATGAGCCAGAGAAGGGCAGAGAGAGGAAGACACAGAATCCGAAGCAGGCTCCAGGCTCTGAGCTGTCAGCACGGAGCCCAACACGGGGTTCAAACTCACAAATTGTGAGATCATGACCTGAGTTGAAGTCAGATGCTTAACTGACAGCCACCCAGGTGCTCCTGGGGGAAAGAATTTTAAATTTACTTCTAAGTACCTATATGTTTATAATTTTACTTTCAAAAGACATTTCTTAAAACCTGAAAGACCTATAGATGTTAATTACAAATCTGTATCAATTTCAGTTATGGATTTCCATTTCCTTCTGATTGTGCGATATCCTGATTTCACAGTTACAAATAATGGCAAGGGATTAAGAATTTTTTAATAGCTCCCTTAGACTCATGATATTAAGAAAACTCTGCACCGCTGAAGTCTGATGAAAACATGAGAATGCAAATTAACATACAGATGGTCTTTGCTGTTTCCAAAATTTGATAATGACTCATTCATTTAAAAAATGAAATAAATGAATTGAATCAAACATCCGTCAAGCTTCTGAAGTACATCCACAGATGATATCAAACGTACAATCGTCATCCAATTCTTCTATCCCTGCATGGCTAGATGGGCCCAGAAGGCTCATTATACAAATACAAATGTGTTAAAATAAATGAAAACAAAACCATGAAGAGGGACAAACTGCCTTTTATGTGAGAGATCTTCCTTTTTATCATATTCTTTGCTGTCTTCATAAGTTCTCAACTGGGAAGCGTGATCAATAAACCAATAAATACTATGGCGAGCGCCCTGAGGCTGATGGGGATAGGACTTACGAGGACGAATAAGAACAGAAGTTTGAAATGTCAAATGCCAAAAATGGTACAGCTTTGTGACAATATGTGAGTGTACTGGGACACCACTCTCCGTGGGCCCCTCACTTTCTGCACTGCTTTTGTCTTGACTATTTTTCAAGGATAGCTGTAGAGCGAACAGCACTGGGAGACAGAGTGTCTCCTCTGGAGCAAAAGAGCAGGCCTATTTCCAACCGAGTATAATGATGTGTCCCTCTGAGGCACAGGTCCTGTTTTAAAGATTCAGGTTCCTAAAGCTCAGGGCTTCCCTCCTGTGAAACAATCCCGTTGTTGGATGTCACCTGACCTCGGCCACATCTTCCAGTAGAAGTAGGGATGGATGAAGACACACGAATGCTGATGTCCCTGCCTCAGCCACTGCTGAGGAAAAAACCACCCTCTGCCTCTACCCCGGGAGTCTCATGTTGACAGCAACATCTATGAAACTATGATAAAGCCATAGCTCAGCAATATGATAAAATCTCAGTTCTTCACAGCTCCTGACCATGAGGAAGGGGAGAAAGTACATGCTTCCTCAATGATGGGAAGTTGGATTTGGGGAAGAGATAACATTCAGACATACTAATGTGGGTGAAGATACTCAGAGCAGAACAAACAGTACAAGAAAAAGGCAGCAAGCTGAGAAAAGTTAGATCCTGTGAACAGACAGGACCTTCAGGAGACATGTGAGGTACAAGAAGAAAGTGTTTGAGGAGGAAGCACCCACAAAACCGCCATGGACTGCCTCGTGTTTTCCCCCAGAAACTACCAGAGCTCCTTGAGTTACAAAGGTAACAATTAAAAACTGTTGAATGAATAAACCAATTAAAAGATAGTAAGTGAAATGAAAATGTTCTATAAGCAATAAAATACTATATAACCTAAGACCTCAGGGCTCAGTTGGTTGAGCGTCTCACTTTGGCTCAGGTCATAATCTTCCCTGGGTCAGCGGCTTACTACTAAGAGTTGGATCTAGAGCCCACCGTTCTTGTTTTGCATAGACATCTTGATAAAATTTCAGTTCTGTCTTCTTCTTTAGCTCTAATACAATAAGTAAAAACCCAAAGTATTTTCAGGGAATCTGGCTTATTCCCATCTCCCTGTTTTCCATGTTTCCTTAGAATAATGGGCTGTTGTTTATAGTTCAGATCTTTAGTTAAAAACAAAACCAAAACAAAATTTCATTCCAGTAATTTTTTCTCTTTTGAAAGTCTTCATTGTTCTATGAGAAAAATGTTGGATTCTTTTATTTTTATTTCATGTTCTTTCTTCCTACCTTTATCCCTTCCTCCTTCCTTTACAACAAAATATTTATATTAAAAGGATTTCATATCTTGTAATTTCAAAAGATTAAAGTATGTAAGCTACCATTATTCATTACAATAATTGTTCTTATAATTGAAAACATATTTTATTAAATAAATGGATATATCAAATAAGGGGTATGTCTTTTGAAACCAGTGAAAAGAGAATAATCCTTTGTGATTACAGGTACTTTTTTCTTTTCTAATTTTCAATTCCTGTCACTGTTAAAGAAATCTAAGCTGTTTGTTTATTTCTTTTTTTCCTGGAAGGTATTTCTATTGGTACCTTTTCAATTTTGAAAATAAGCGCATGAATGTTTTAAGTGTGCTAAGTTATAGCTGCATTCTAAATGCAAAGACCACCTGGAAGTTGACAAAAATAATTGTCATCATTTCTCAAAAGCCCAATGATGATATTGAATTCTGCCTTGTTCTTCTAATCCAGTAGCAATCTTGCTTTGCAAGATAAGGTATTGTACTGGTGTTCAAATATCTTTTTTTTTTCTTTCCAGCTGGCAGACTATTAAATAAAGGTGAAAATTGTCATATTTGCTGATTAGATAGTTGACTACTTAGCTTCATTCGCTCTTTCACAGTGCACCCAAGTTTATCAGTATCATAGAGAATCATTATATTTGTGTGGATTTTTTGAGAGATGGGATAAAACGATGCTTTTTAGAAAGCATAAAAGAGAAGCAGATTGAAAAAGAGTAAACTCCGTTGAAGGGCGTGCAAAACGTCAACGCAGTGATTGTTATTTCTACTTACTTTGCGACGGCATCAGTGTCATCCCAGTCTGACCAACAGCTTGGTATTTAACTGCTGTGAGAGTTAAGCGAAGCCGACCGCACAGTGGGTAAGGGTGTGAATGTGAAATCCTCCAGTCCCCGTTTAAATTGAACTCAACACTAATTAGAAGCACAGCCCTGTGCAAGGAAGTGAGACCTTCTAAATAGAATTTTCTTGGCTTATGAAGCAGCAATCCTAGTATTACCTACATAATTGGTGGTTGTTGGAATTTAATAAGGTCGGGAAGTAAAAATAGTGTGGTGTTTGCAACACGGTACCACAGGACATGATCATTATCCTGACGGCCAAACTGCTTTGTGCACGTAGACAGAGACTGGTGTAACTTGCAGACCAGGATTGATACTGGGCGTTGGGTCGTGTGAAGGAATATGGACGGCTGAGAAAATCCCACCCATGGTAGCACAGGGAATGTGGCGGGAAGAAAAATACATTAGAGGGAAGCAGGAATAAAAAGTGAACGTTATTCATCAGTAAAGATATAGGTGTTAGCCTTTTGTTGTTTTCATTCATTAGAAGTCTGAAAAAATGGGCATGAAAATATAGAAATAATGTGTCCTATCATAATATTATACAAAATGTTAAGATCTGAGCAATTAGGGTCGGGAGTATTCTCAACCTGGAAGATGGACCGAAGAATGGGTATTGATGCAAAACCTTTGATGCTTCAAGACCCAGATTTGGATTCTAGTCCTACAATTCTGTGACAAGCACGTGTGTGACACCGAACCGGTCACTTCCCTGATGCTCAGGTTGCTTGTTTGTAAACAGTAACTTGGACAGAAACAGTAATTTTTGACATGCATTCTATAAAAATTGGGCGTCCAGGGCAAACAAGTTTGGGAAGTGCTGCGCTCACTGTTGCCGTCTGTGAGTTCCCCCGTGCCCGAGGTCACTAAAGAAGGGCTGGGAGGCGGGCCTGGGTGCCTCAGTCTGTTCAGCTCTGACTCCTGCTACAGCTCAGATCCCGATCTCTTGGTTCATGGGTTCGATCCCCACATTGGGCTCTGTGCTGACAGCATGGAGCCTGGAGCCTGCTTCGGATTCTGTGTCTCCTCTCTCTGCCACTCCCCTGCTTGCTCTTTGTCTGTCTCTTTCTCTCTCAAAATAAATAAATGTTAAAAAAAAATGAAAAAAAATAAAGAAAGAAAGGCTGGGAAAGTCCTGTAGTCAAGACACCCAGTTACTTTTACTTCACCCAGTCGTGACAGATTACTTAACCACGTGACTCTTTTTTCACGTTAAACTGGCCTCCAGTGGTATGAACTGCCAGAAAACTTGACGGGAGGGTGCTTGCCTTCCTCCGCGTTAAGGAGTGTATTTCATGAACTCTGATAGCCGAGAGAGGGCAGATAAACTTCTGTGAGAAAACCCGGGGAGTTAACTGTTCACTTCTGAGTCCTGGGGGAACAACAACTCAGGACAGGGGAGATTGAGCTACTAATTTCTTCATACATTTCTAGTCACAAGTAGAAAGGAAATTGAGTTTAGTTACCAGAGCTCAGGAAAACTTGGCCTTTGTATCGTTTTGTGCTGTGTACGGGAGTATTCTTAGAAGACCACAAGTGATTGAGCTTGTCTGTATCATAATAAACAATCAACAGCATTTGGGAACTATCGAATGTCTAAATCTGCACTTGTTAATTAACACAGTGGCAGATTCACTGTCTTTAAATCCAAATGAACTATAGCTCGCATTTTCCTGTTACTGATTAATAAATGAAACTATAATGGTGGACGTGTCTCAGAGAATTGTTGCCACTTATTGGGGCTCGGGAGCACATTTGTTACAGTAAATGCAAGACGTTTCCTATTTTCGCTTCCAGAAACCATTCTGGAAAGTATCTTACCTAATAACTGGTCCTCTGGCCTCAGAGACTCACGGTGCACAAAATCGTCTGTCTATTGATGGCCATAGAAAATTAGCCATTATTCCTCAAGGAATGACTGTCTTCACCTTAAGGCTGAGATCCAGACCTCAAGGGAAAGAGCATCGCTCTGGTTCCCTGGTGAGGAAGAAGGTGCTAGAAAGCAAAATTTTCTAGAAATCTGCTCTCAGTAATGCTGGGGAAGCATTTCACAGGAATGTAACCTACTTCTAAGATTGCTTGCAAGCTGAGGGGAAGAGAGGGGGGATGTATATGGGGAGGTGTTTGCTTTACGAGTGACCTTTCCTGCAGAGCCACCTGGGGAGTATGGATGGGAGGAAGCTGTTGGCTCTGGGCACTGATGACCCAAACACACTGTGGGAGCCATGTACGGAAGGTACCGGTCACTGTGGGAGCCACGTGCTGAAGACACTGATCACTCTAGGAACCATGTAGAATCTGGGACAGCACATGCTTCAGGAGGGTGGCAGCGAGACCATCCACTTGAGAGGCCTGGCAGAGGGACACCAGACGCAGAGGAGAAATCTCTTCTGCCCTGTTTCTCCGGTGCCTCTAAAGACCTAGCCTCAGGTCATGCCGAGCCTCCATTCCCCAGGGTGCAGGAATCTGTTTTCTGTATGACTTCATCCTATTTATTATCCCAATGCTCCCTTAATTATAAAGTGGAAATTGAGATTTCAGGCAAATGTGCAAAGTTGAATATTTTTATTTGTGCCTATCACTCCAAATTCATATTTCATCTGAATTTATCAGGATGCACAGGTGAAGTTGCTACCATATTAATGCTGCCTGGACCCACAGGCCTAAAACTGTATGCTGAGACAGTTTCAGGTGGTCCTGAAGCGAAGTAGGTACGAGAGCCACCGTCACCATGGCTGCTGCTCCTGAGAGACCACGATTATAAAATAAAAAACCAAGCGCGTGTGTGTAATGTAGGTGTGATACACATGTGTGTACGTGTGCACTTTTATGTTTTCTAAGACACTGGAACTTGACCAAAAACAAAGTGGAGACACGTTTACCCGTGAAGGTTTCACCTGAACCAGGTAAAAGCTGTGACCTTGGCTCTCTTGTCCAAAGCTGCTGTCCTATCAGCACAGCTGTGGGGACAGAAAGCCCCACCCACTGGAGCTGCAGGGGGCACCGTGCAGTCCTGGGTTGGCAGATCGAAATTCAGGGGGACATCCTGGCTGCAAGAGCTCTGAACTGGGGTGAGTCCCAGAACATGCATATAACCTCTGCCTAAAACCCCCATCTGACCCCTGAACTTTGCACGTGGTGGGAATCCAAAGACCTGGTGTGAACACAGACGCAAGGCAGAGGGAGTCTCCCCTTGAGAGACGGGACCAGGAAGTAGAAGACTTGGAGGACTCTCCCGTGTATACTTCAGGTGACAGAGAGCCCAAGCCCGACTGGCCGAGGTGGCAGACAAGACGGTTCCACATCCGCCTAAACTTCTGCAGTTCTCGGCTGACCCACAGAGGCTTCAGGCTGATTTAACATTTACAGAATCGTAAGGGACCAAGAATAGAAAGAGCAGTTTTGAAAAACAGCAAAGGTATAGCACTGACACTATTGATTTTATGGCACATAAGCCGGGAGTGTGCCCGGAGTGTCTACAAGGCACTGTGGTGGTATAAATATGGACGTATAAATCAATGGAACAGATGTAGACGTGTGGAAATATGTTGTCAATTAATTTGATAAAGGCTTCAAGGTAATCAATGTGGAAACAATCATCTCTTCAACAAATAGTGCTAAAATAACTATATTTCCACATAACAAAGGAGCCTTTACCTCACACCATATGCCAGTACTAACTCAAAATGGATCACAGAAAGGGGCGCCTGGGTGGCTCAGTTGTTTAAGCGTCCAACTTTGGCTCAGGTCATTATTTCATGGTCTGTGAGTTCGAGCCCTGCATTGGGGTCTGTGCTGACAGGTCAGAGCCTGGAGCCTGCTTCCAATGCTGTGTCTCCCTCTCCGCTCTTATCCTGCTCATGCTCTGTCTCTCTGTCTTCAAACTAAATAAATGTTAAAAAAAAATGGATCACAGTTCTAAGTGTACAAACTCATACAATAAAACAAAGACAATTTTGGTACCCTGAGCCAAGCAAAGATTTCTAAGCTAGGATACCAAAGGCACAAACAATAAAAGAAAAAAAAAAGATATAATTTCATAAAAATTGAAAAGTTAAGCCACAGATTGGGAAAAAAATATTTTCGATACATATGGCTGACAAAGGTGTGCGTCTAGAGCATGTAATGTCTATTAAACTTAATAATATGACAATGTGTCCTATTAAAAAGATGGTCCAAGTATTTTTTATAGCCACTTCATAGAAGCACATGTAAAAATGGCCAAAAAAGAAACTTCACAATGTGTAAGATACCCTTTAATGAATGACGTTTTCACCTGACTTCCAGGACTAACACATGTTCTTGGTCTTTTTCCACACTAATCCATACTCTCTTCAATGTTCTTCTTTCGGTGTTTCCATGTTCCTTAGCCTTTAAGATTTGGACCAGTATCAGATCACCTCCCTTCTCTGACCCCATCACTCCCTGAATTCTAGATGAACGTAAACCACTGCCTATTTGAAATCTCCGATTGAATGTCTCTTTGCAGTCTCTGAGTTAACACCTCAGAAAGGGGAGTCCTGATTTCCATTCGCAGGCTTGCCCCTAGCCTTGTCCCCAGTGTCTTCCAGTTACTCAGACTGAACCTTCGGGATTAGCCTTAGCTCACATACAATTCAGCAGCAACATTTGTCATCATGTATTTTTAAGGAAGTTACTGGGGCTTGAAGCAAGAAGATCCCTTCACTTGTTGGAGCCTCAGTTTCCCCACCCTTATTTCAGTTCTGTTTTCAAATTGTGTCCAGAATCTGACTCTGAGGACCATTTCCACTTCCAGTGCTGGGATGCAAGTACATACCATGTAAGTCTCATGAGTTACCGTAATAGTCTCCTAACCTTGCTCCCTGACTCGTATTGGGTGACATTGTTTATCGTTTCAGGACAGACCCGTTTGGTCCCGGTTTTCATTTCCTTATCTTGTACTGTGTAAGAAGAGTTATACAGGGAACACACAGTCTTTCTCAGCACCCGGGGTGGCTGTCCAGTGCGGAAATAAGAGAAAAGGCAAGGAGAGGGAGGGACTCAAACCCAACAGGGAAATTTCAGGGCTTCTTGGCCCGCCTGTGTCTGAGGAAGGTCAGACCCGTGTTCCAGGAGCAGAGATCCCAGGCAAAAGATCATCTTTTCCCTGAAGAGTGGGGACTGACTGGGAAGAGTCGGTTCAGTCGTGGACACAGCATGTGATGAGAAAAGTCCGCATGTGCTACTAGAAGGTGTAAAGAACATATTCTACCCGTCTCCCTCGTGCAGAATCGTCAAAATTGTCTGAATGACGGGGCACCTGGGCAGCTCGGGTGGATGAGTGTCCGACTTTGGCTCAGGTCACCGTCCCACAGTTCATGAGTTCAAGCCCCACATCGGGCTCTCTGCTGTCAGCATGGAACCTGCTTGGGATCCTCTGTCCCCCTGTCTCTCTGTGCCTGCCCAACTTGTGCTTTCTATCTCAAACATAAATAAACATTTAAAAAATTTAAAAAAAACAACTCAAAAACCAAAAAACAAAACTTGTCTGAATGAATATCTTTTTATGAGGTCTTAGGTTCTGTAAATTTTTTTAATGTTTATTTATTTTTGAAGGGGAGAGAGACAGAGCATGAGTGGGGGAGGGGCAGAGAGAGAAGGAGACACAGAATCTGAAGCAAGTTCCAGGCTCTAAGCTGTCAAACTCATGAACTGTGAGATTATGACCTGAGCCAAAGTGAGACGCTCAACCAACTGAGCCCTGAGGTCTTAGGTTATATAGTATTTTATTGCTTATAGAACATTTTCATTTCACTTATTATCTTTTAATTGGTTTATTCATTCAACAGTTTTTAATTGTTACCTTTGTAACTCAAGGAGCTCTGGTAGTTTCTGGGGGAAAACACGAGGCAGTCCATGGCGGTTTTGTGGGTGCTTCCTCCTCAAACACTTTCTTCTTGTACCTCACATGTCTCCTGAAGGTCCTGTCTGTTCACAGGATCTAACTTTTCTCAACTTGCTGCCTTTTTCTTGTACTGTTTGTTCTGCTCTGAGTATCTTCACCCACATTAGTATGTCTGAATGTTATCTCTTCCCCAAATCCAACTTCCTATCATTGAGGAAGCATGTACTTTCTCCCCTTCCTCATGGTCAGGAGCTGTGAAGAACTGAGATTTTATCATATTGATGAGCTATGGCTTTATCATAGTTTCATAGATGTTGCTGTCAACATGAGATTCCCGGGGTAGAGGCAGAGGGTGGTTTGTTCCTCAGCAGTGGCTGAGGCAGGGACATCAGCATTCGTGTGTCTTTATCCATCCCTACTTCTACTGGAAGATGTGGCCGAGGTGAGGTGACATCCAACAACGGGATTGTTTCACAGGAGGGAAGCCCTGAGCTTTAGGAACCTGAATCTTTTATAGCAGGACCTGTGCCTCAGAGGGACACATCATTATACTCGGTTGGAAATAGGCCTGCTCTTTTCCAGAGGAGACACTCTGTCTCCCAGTGCTGTTCGCTCTACAGCTATCCTTGAAAATTAGTCAAGACAAAAGGAGTGCAGAAAGTGAGGGGCCCACGGAGAGTGGTGTCCCAGTACACTCACATATTGTCACAAAGCTGTACCATTTTTGGCATTTGACATTTCAAACTTCTGTTCTTATTCGTCCTCGTAAGCCCTATCCCCATCAGCCTCAGGGCGCTCGCCATAGTATTTATTGGTTTATTGATCACGCTTCCCAGTTGAGAACTTATGAAGACAGCAAAGAATATGATAAAAAGGAAGATCTCTCACATAAAAGGCAGTTTGTCCCTCTTCATGGTTTTGTTTTCATTTATTTTAACACATTTGTATTTGTATAATGAGCCTTCTGGGCCCATCTAGCCATGCAGGGATAGAAGAATTGGATGACGATTGTACGTTTGATATCATCTGTGGATGTACTTCAGAAGCTTGATGGATGTTTGATTCAATTCATTTATTTCATTTTTTAAATGAACGAGTCATTATCAAATTTTGGAAACAGCAAAGGCCATCTGTATGTTAATTTGCATTCTCATGTTTTCATCAGACTTCAGTGTTGCAGAGTTTTCTTAATATCATGAGTCTAAGGGAGCTATTAAAAAATTCTTAATCCCTTGCCATTATTTGTAACTGTGAAATCAGGATATCGCACAATCAGAAGGAGATGGAAATTCATAACTGAAATTGATACAGATTTGTGATTAACATCTATAGGTCTTTCAGGTTTTAAGAAATGTCTTTTGAAAGTAAAATTATAAACATATAGGTACTTAGAAGTAAATTTAAAATTCTTTCCCCCAGGAGCACCTGGGTGGCTGTCAGTTAAGCATCTGACTTCAACTCAGGTCATGATCTCACAATTTGTGAGTTTGAACCCCGTGTTGGGCTCCGTGCTGACAGCTCAGAGCCTGGAGCCTGCTTCCGATTCTGTGTCTTCCTCTCTCTGCCCTTCTCTGGCTCATGCTCTGTCTCTCGCCCTCAAAAACAAACAAACAAACAAAAAAAGAGGTGTATTGCCTAAAAAATATTCAAACCCGTGAAGAACCACTCTAGAGTTCCCACACTAACGAAACAATATAGGATGCAAGAAAGACTTTATTCTAACAACTTAGATGGGCAACTAAGTAAGCGTTTGTTGTCAACATGAGTATTGAATACCTGCTCTGTGCCAGGTGTTACGCTGAGTACCCCAGCAGACAACACAGACAGACAGCCACTCCCTGTGGGCCTTATCTTCTAGCAGGTTGCGTTCTGTTAGCTAAACCTTCTGACACATTCTGTCTTCCTTGTAGAAGAAAAGCAAGGTACATTTGAGGTTTTCATGACACTTTGGATTCTTGCAAATGGCTGTATATCTCAGGTAGTCAAATTTGTAGCCAGATAGATATTTTGATTTGTCTGTTTTTTAATAATGTTAAGGTAGAATGTGGATGGTGGAGAAAAGAAACAGTGGAATTTTCTGCAGAATCGTAAAAATAGATGCACTAAGTTTCAGAATTCTGAATGTATTTTCCCAGTGATTCCATTATTCAAGGCCCTGCACTGTGCTGGGGACGGGGATGGTGGTCAGAGAGGTGGAGAAGGTGCACCGAGAGCACCCTGCACAGGAGATAGGGCCCAAGCCTCGGGGGCTCCCCTGTGGCGGGCCGAGAGCGGGCTTGGGAGACAGTGTGCCGATGGACTCTCTCTCGATGCTTTGTTTTTTGTTTCATTGGCAGGAACAGAACATTTCTTGCCATGGGCCTGCTACATCAAAGAATGGTCTGGATCTCCGTTAACTTTTTATGCTGTTCTTTCAGGCTTTAAACCTTCATGTAGAGTTGGAGAATTGAGCCGTTCTCGCCACAGAATTGACATTTATTATATAAACCCCGAGCTGGATCTTGTCCTCACCGTGTTCTAGGTGCAACGTGGATGAGTTGCTGACTGTCTTGGTTCTCAGTTTAGTCCTTTATGGAGCAGAGACAAACAAGAATATTTTGGAGATCAAATGGCCCAGTACACTGAGCGTTTGTGAAATCATTTTCAGGAGAACATGGAGGTGAAATACATCAGTTATTCTGATGTATTTTCCAACTTTCTTCCCCGTTCGTAAATCGGATGGTGCTTTCTGTTAGAACATGAAGGCGGAGAGGTTTCTGCCCTCGTGACTGTCACATTTTCTTGGCGGGATGTTATTTCAGTGTAGTGACTGGGAACAGAGGCTCTGGAACTCCGTGGCTTCCCCCTGGGTGGCGGAGAGCTCGCCCGGGTGTTTGCTTCTCGTCGTGGACGTCTTGTCTTTGAACAACCTACTTACCCTGTCTGCCCGGGGTAAGCCATGGGAAGTCATTGTTCAAATGTACAGAATTTTATAAGCAATTAAGTGGAGTCTTTACTAAAAATTAAATTATATACATTTACAGCTTATAAGTTATATTAAAAAACAAAATGTGTAAATTCTCAAAACGTCACTTACTGA
>PITB01034104.1:0-13426 GCA_004024585.1 Paradoxurus hermaphroditus
GGCTCGAACCCTCGAACCATGAGATCATGACCTGAACCAAAACCGAGTCAGGCACTTAACGGACTGAGCCACGCGGGCACTCCCAACCTTTCTGTTTCTATAGATGATAACACTAAGGCTCAGTGATGTTGAAAGACCCTGCTCACTGGCCCTACTTCCTAGCTCCACTGAATATAAGCCAACTTCTTGTTTATTGTGTTGTATTTGGAAAGGTGGCAACCGATTAGAGAATAAATAAGTTCCTAAGAATGGCCCTGGTGCATAAGGGACATCTTCCCACTTAACACCTTTAGACAGGAGGAAAAAAGGTTCATACCGGTAGCTATTACTCAGAATGAACACAGGGGGTCTCCCCTGCCATGCCTTGGCCTACGGATAGCTCCGTTTTCTGGTCTTCCTTGAACACTTTACTACACCTGTCATAAAACTGTTAGAATCTAGTCTTTAAGTCTGGCAGGGCGAGAAAAGATTACTTACTACCCCAGGAGTTTCATTTTTCCAGAAATCCAGCTCTGAGCTAATATTCGCACTTCCCTTTTGCCTGAAAGACTAGATTTGATGAGAGAAGACTCTCTCGGTGAATGTTCGATAGTTACTGAATGGGAGCGATGGAAAACATGGAACACTCCTAACCCACCACGTTCCCAGAAAAATGATTTCTTGTGTTGCATAGGGGGGCTCAAGTAAGCAGATACCATGCTGCCATGACCTGAGAAAGATGACACCATTTGTGGGGGGGAGAGGGCGGGCCCAAGTGAGCGAGTGCAGATAGAGGGACAGAGAGAGAGAATCCCATGAGGGGCAGAGAGTGAGAGAGAGAAGCAGGGCTCCCCCGAAGCAGGGCTCGTGTTTCCCCAAAGTGGGGCTTGAGCTCACCCAGTGCGGGGCTTGAACTCACAAACTGTGAGTTCATGACCTGAGCCGAAGTCAGATGCTTAGCTGACTGAGCCACGCAGGTGTTTAAATGACACCATGGAACATCGGATGCAGAGACAGGAGAAGGGAGTACTGCACAGGTGTTCTGTTCATGAATTCCTTATTAGTGGGGACTAAGGAGTGCATTTTGCTCAGAAAGCTTAAAGAAGGAAGGAGGTTCTTTTTCTAAAAAAATTCCAAGTCTTTACCGGAGCCGACAAGACTTGCCCCACCTAGAACCAAGATCTTCTGGAGAGCTCTGCTCCCCGCCCTGCCCCTGCCTCACCTGCCTTCCTTCCACTCTGCCAACCGCTCACCTGTCTTCTCCCATCTTCTTCACCAGAAGATTGATGGCTGAGTCCAATCTAGTTCTCCCAATTCCCTTCATCCTTCAGATTAAATGTCCCTTCCTTTATTCCCCTTCTAAGCAGATTCCCACTTACTCTCCATCACTGGTCTCTGGTTTTACCCATCATAACTCATCACAGTTTCCAGTTATGCTTTTTCACTGCTTTTGTTGGTCTACTGGTTTCCTGCTGATTAATTCTCACAACAAAATATGAGTTGTCATTAATATTCCCTCGTGGGGGAGACACAGTTCAAGTGAGATCTTCGTTTTTGCCTAAAAAAAGTTCACAAACTTTGGTATCAACAAAAACAGTTAAATTTTATTAAGCACTTACTAGGTAGAGGCACCATGTAAATATTTTTTTAGGTACTATTAAAATTTTTTTAATGTTTATTTGTTTTTGAGAGAGACAGTGTGAGTCAGGGAGGGGCAGAGAGTGGGAGGCACAGAACCCGAAGTAGGCTCCAGGCTCAGAGCTGACAGAACCTGATGCGGGGCTCAAACCCATAAATCGTGAGATCGTGACTTGAACTGAAGTTGGACACTTAACTGACTGAGCCACCCAGGTGCCCCCTATGTATCATTGTTGTGGTGAATTCTCACTACAAAACTATGAGTTGCATGTTAATATTATCTCCATTTACAGATGAGGAAATGGAGGCACAGAGAAGTTAGGTAATCGGTCCAAGGTTGCAGAGTTAAGAAGTGGTGAGGTTGCTCATTAAATCAAAGCCACGTAGGAGACTCTGAGCTTGCAGCTCTCTTGTTAGAAGCCCTTCAAGAGATCTTCTGAATCAGCATTTCTCTGGGCAGGGCTGGGCACGCCTGTCTTTAGCATGCTCCTTGGCGACTCCGTGCACACCAGAGTTCGAGGCCCACTGGCTCTAGCGAGAGGGGTCTAGAGTTCTAACAGCCCCCATGGTCTCAGCAGGACTTTTGTCTAATCAGTGGACCCCAACCCGTGTCGAGGGCGGTGACTCCAAACGTCAGGCTGGAGGCAGAAGGGTGAACACCGTGTGCACAGGACAGAGAACCCTCTTCAGACTCTTACTCACAGATGTTGGAAGGTTTGGCTACAATGAACGCAGCCCAGTGAGTCGGGAATGAAGAAGACAGGCATAAAGGAAAGCTTGGGAAAGGCTAGCTAAAACACGCTGGGTGCCGATAGACAATCACAGGGGAAGACAACGGACTTCAGGGGCCGATCGCCCATCTGAGTCCCAGCTTTGCACCTTCCAAGTGGGGAGACCGTCACAGGCTTAACCGTTCTGACCCTTAGTTTCCTCGTCTATACAAAAGGGATAATGACTTATACAGAACACCTGCAGCAGTCCAGGGCTTTCTAAATGTGTTTCCTCTCGGCCGGAGAGGAAACAATGAAAGGAGAAGAATGTGAGTTAAGAAAATAAAGAGGGGTATGAACCTCCACGGAAAACCTCCACGGCTGAGTGAATTCCTGTCCATTGTTTGCTTCCCCCAGCTCTGAAAGGACAGAACGTGTTGTTTTAAAGATAAGCTTAGGAGTAGAATTTGGTGATTCCTCACTTACACACTGAATTCTACTCCTGAAACCAATATCGCATGGTATGTGAACTCAATTTTAACTTAAAAATAAAATGAAATAAAATCCAGAAAAAAACACAATAAAGATAAAATTAACAGCTAGTATCTATTACCTATGAACACTGCTTTTATTTTATTTATTTATTTATTTATCTTTTAAATGTTTATTTATTTTTGAGAGAGAGAGAGAGAGACAGACAGAGCATGAGCAAGGGAGAGGCACAGACAGAGAGAGACACAGAATCCGAGACAGGCTCCAGACTCCCAGCCATCAGCACAGAGCCTGATGCGGGGCTCGAACTCGGGAACGGTGAGATCATGACCTGAGCCGAAGTCGGACGCCCAACCGACTGAGCCACCCAGGCGCCCCTGAACACTACTTTTAGAATAGTGACCCATACTAGATAAAGCCAGTACGTGGATGGGTATTTACGATGGCATGGTATTGTTAGGGACAGAAATAAGAAAGAAAGTTCTTGAACTCCTTCAACGGAAGAGAAAGCATTCTCTCACACGGAATTCTCGATGTGGGAGGCAGCTCGCTGTCGTTTTCTCAGGTGACAATTTCTGGAAGCACCCGTCTGCCTTCACCTTACTCACCCTAACGTACCTTGGGACCATCTGGTCACCCAAGTCCTGCTTGTGCGTGCTGAGCACCATTCTGCTTCTTTCTTGAGTTTCGTGTCCCTCCCTGGCGTGTGGCGTGGACTGCTGGGAACAAGCTTGCTGGGCCACCAAACTGCCGTGTCATCCCCCTCACCTCTCTCCGCTGCATTGAGACACGCTCTGAAGAAGTCACATTATAATATGCTTTGGAAAAATATTTAGGTCCACGAGTATACAAGGCTGCTTTTTTTTTATTTTAATGTTTTTTAACATTTATTTATTTTTGAGAGAGAGCGAGACAGAGGGCTAGCAGGGGAAGGGCAGAGAGAGAGGGAGACACAGAATCCGAAGCAAGCTCCAAGCTCTGAGCTGTCAGCATAGACCCTGACGTGGGACTCGAACTTGGGACTGGTGAGATCATGACCTGAGCAGAAGTCGGACGCTTAACCCACTGAGCGTCCCAGGCGCCCCAGGCTGTTTTTTAAATAGATTTAACACAAATGAAAATTTACTACTAATAGTGAGAACAGCTATCTTTATTGAGTACTGACTTTTAAATCCTGGTGGCATCTTTAGGCAGCAAAAGAATTATCGTTTCCATTTTACCGATGAGGAAACTGAGGCACAATGAGGTTAAGCATCTTGCCCAAAGTCACGTGGCTTGTAGGAGGAGAAACCAGACGGGCATCAGGACTTCCGACCGTAGAATCCTCTCCTCCTGTCAGTCAGTCCCAGCACTCAGCCCGGTCCGCGGGCACATTTCCCTGGGCAGGGGTGAGCTCTCAGACTCCCTGTTCCAACTCACCTGAGGCTAGGCGATTCCGTTCTCCATCGCCCTCCCTGCCCCACGTTTCGAACACCAGCCTGGAGGCTTAGGTCCCTTGCCCAACATATCCATTTATGTAGGGACTCTGTACTAATTATGCTCAGTCTACGCATGGTCACGGGATTGCATGGGAAGTTCACGACTAAAAGCTATGGAACCAAAGACTGTTATTCATCAGGTGCACCAGGGGCTAACAGTTCTCTGGTTCATGTTGAAATTTAAGTATTGACCAGGGAGGGGCGCCTGGGTGGCTCAGTTGGTTGAGCGTCTGACTTGGAGTCAGGTCATGATTCCACCCCCCATGAGTTCAAGCCCCGTGTTGGGCTTGATAGCTCAGAGCCTGGTGCCTGCTCTGGATTCTGGGTCTCCCTCTCTCTCTGCCCCTCTCCTGCTTATGCTCTATCTCTAAATAAATAAATAAATAAATAAATAAATAAATAAATAAATAAATAAATAAATTTCAACCAGGGAGTTCAGCCTCTTCTATAGGAGGCTGGGAATATATGACACCAATGTGGCCTCAAGTCTCAGACCAAACCGAAGGCCTCTCAAATGTGAAGGTATCTCCTTCTACCCAGCTATAACTCAGGCCCCTCAATGTCACCTCTCTGCCTTGGGTAATTCATCAGTGTCACCGCTGGGTATGCCGAGCAGCCCGGGGTGTGGCCATTGTTTGAGGCTTCAGAATTCCAAAGTAGGGCGGATATGGGTAGTGAGGAAATGGTAGCAAAACTCAGACAAAAGTGGAATGCAGCAGCGAGGAACGATGCCAACACCTTTCCATCAGGACCCAGAGTGGGGAAGGCGAGCCTAAGAACACGCACTGATCAAATCAAAGGCTGGTCCTCACATGTGATCGTCTAGGTTCTTTGGGAGGTACTGGGTCTCACCCATGGCGCCGATCGTAACTGCCAGCCAATATCAGGGTTTATCTGCATTCCATTTTCTGTTTGGTGTAGCAATGATAACCATCAGCCTGCTTTGTTGAAGTATCTCATATTTGACAAATCATATGAGAAATCCAGGAGCTGCTCCTCCCCGTCCCATTTATCTCCAGTTCGGTTAGCCCTTAACCAGATCACCATTTGATCGGAAAGAAAGAAAAACCTTGCTGGCTTCCTAACATGGGTTGTTTGAGATCATCCGTACATCTTGTGGATTCCCAAAGATGATGGGTCAGGATTCAAGAACCATCGGGAAGCATTTTACCTAATCGCACATGAGATGCATACTTCACTCTCATTTCCTAAAGAATATCTGGCATCTATGGTGTGAGGAAGTAACCCTTGAATAGTTTTCATTGGTGTATACATCATCTGGATAGACGATTACAACTCTAAGGCGGAGACGCAGGTCACTGCAGAGATAGCCGTCTCGTTCTGGAATAATGTCACATGTTGAGCAAGGTTTTGACGCGTCTGCGTGAATCCTTCAGTACGTCCAGAAGAGAGGATAGGGTGGACCGCTCTTGGTACTATGTATGTAATGATGCTTTTAAACCAATTTGTGGGCTCTAGGGATAATGGATATAATCCGCTTACGGAGGGACCAAAAGGGCTTGGCATTCCAGAACTTTCCCTGAAGAGGCTAGGACCGACTCAAGGTATCCACCAAGAAGAACATGTAGGAATGACAGTAAGTCTGCAGCATTTGACTTGCTGGCATTCCCAGCCTCTCAGGGATCTGTCTCAACCCTGCCGTATCTCTGGGTCTGGGGTTTGCACCCCTCTTTCCGTAAATCCCCGCTGCACGGACACCTTGCTGGAAATATGTTCATGCAGAGACGGAAACAACTCGACAGTTCCCACAGGGCCTTTCCTGGTGATTCAATAAGAGATAAAGCCCGTAACGGAACGGAACTGAATCCTTGTGGCGTTTTTGCCTTAATCAGCAATATGTGTGCGTGTATGTGCACGTGTGTCCCCGTGCGTGTCTGTGAACTCAGTGACACCTACACTCTGAATTTCTTGGCCAAATTGCGAAGCTTCTTCTCGAATCTCCAGAAGTGCATTTGAAGTCCCAGCTGACTGAGCACGTGGCTGTGTGAACAGTTCCTTCGGACATCATGACCTCATGCCCTGCAGCCAGACGCCTTCTCAAGTTAACCTCCTTCAAGCACAGCTGTGTGCCAGCCCCACGCTGACCCCCTCCACTACACTCCCCACCCCCAACATCCTCGCCCGGCCGGAAAACCACCAAGAGCTCCTCATCGTGTCTAAAAGTGAAACGAGTTTTAGCTGACTGGCGCAAGTACCCTTCAGAAATTGGTCCAAACCTCCATTCGCAGCTTTAAGACGCCCACGTTCCTAACACACACCACTTCTCAGCTACCCCGGGGACTGAGTGTGAAGACAAGAGATCCGAATACTGATCCGGGGCGGGCCAATGCTGAGAGCACTGGAGGGCGAGGGGGATTTAGCAGAGGCAGAAGGGCACGGTCGGTGAAGTAGGAGAGCAGAGCCAGGGGTGTCCCAGAGGCCAAGTGAACGGTGTCCGGGAGGACGTCATGAGCAGTTTGATTCAACATCGCTAGTGGATGGAGCCGGATGACGATCAGAGCTACGCCACTGGGTAGCACGAAGGTCACTGGCAATCTGGATCAAAATAGCTCGGCAGGGCCAGAACCATGATGGAAGTAGGTTCCAAAGAATGTAGGACGAGTGGATATGAAGACAGGTTACGAGCAAACGGTTTGAGGCATGACTACACAGAGGAGCAGAGACACAGGTAGAGGCTCGAAGGAGACGTGGGACCAAAGGAAGTTTGGGCTTATTTTGAAAAGACGGAGGGTATTACTGCATGTTTAAACGTTTAATGGGAGTGCTTCCGTGGAAAGGGAGGAGGTGTGACACAGAAGAGGGTGGCTGTTGCAGAACCAGATCCTTGCTCTGTTGGGTGGGGGTGGGGGGACCTTGTGTCCCAGTGGACGCCCGGGGCCAGCCATCCAGCTAGTCACAGAGGGATGAGAAGTGGCGGAGGTGGGGGCAGGCGAGAAGCCTGGGACACTGGGTGCTTGAAGGATGAGGAAGTTCTCTGTTGATTGCTTCCATTTTCTGAGCACAACAGAAGGCTGAGAGGGAGGCAGGAGGAGAAGGTGGAAAATAGTTCTCCAAGGAAGAGCAGCCAGGTGACAGGTGAGCCTGCCCTGGACCCAAAGGCCTATTTACAATTGTGGGCAAGAATCGGAGGTGAGACCAGACAGCTAAGTTGTGAGTTGTCTCCAGCTAAATTCAGCTGGAGCTTTGCTTACACTGAAATTTATCCTTCATTCAAGAGTTACAATAAACAGTTGTTTATTACTGCCGGAAGTGAGTATCAGTGTAAATTGATACAATCTTTCCTGATGGAAACATATATACATATATATACATATACATACATATATATACATATATGTACATACATATATGTATACGTATATATGTATAAAGAGAGAGAGAGAGAGAGGGAGAGAGAGGCCCGAAAAAAGTTTACTTATTCAACCAGTAATTTTAATTTTATGGATTTATCCTGATGTAACTAGAAGCTTGGACCGAAAATTGTATGTGCGAGATTTTCATTGTGATATAAAAACTAGAAACAATGTCAGTATTTAGATGTAAGGACTTAGATTCCAAGAATTTCATTATGTATCAGTTATAAGGAAACAGAATATAACCAGCCCAAGAATGACTCTTTTATGTGTCCTCTAAGTGTCGTTAAAAAAAAATTAGAAATTGATTATGAGAAATTCTCACAAAATAACAGGAAGTAAAAAGATCCACTACCCCGGGCAGAGTCACAATATCATCTCTCACTTGAAATATTGCAAAGGCTCTTAAACAAGTCTCCCGCGTCCTCTCTTGTCTGCCTCCAGTGCTGTTCTCCACGCCGGTACTGTAGCAAATGGGATTATTCATAAACATCCATTATTTTTATTTTGCTTTACTTTATTTTATTTATTTTATTTTATTTTACTTTTGAGAGACAGTATGCACACGCATATGCACACAGGGGAGGGATACAGGAAGACGGAGAAAGAATCTCGAGCAGGCTCCACGCCTAGTACAGAGCCTGATGTGGGGCTCGATTTTAAGACCATGAGATCGGGACCTCAGCTGAAATCAAGAGTCAGACATTTAACCAACTGAGCCACCCAGGCACCCCCAAAAACATCTTTAACAGGCAATCCGGACAGTTCTTTGCTTGTAAGCCTTAAATGGTTTCTCATTTCTTGGCCTCATATTCTGAACCCCTAAAGGGACCTCCCGGGCTCTATGTGATCTGCCCCTCCCCACTTTCAAGCTTTTTTGCTCCAAGAGTCTCCAGCTTCACCTGCTCCAGGCCCCTGGCCAGGCCCCCGCTGTCCCCTCTGCTTCAATTGCACCCCTAACCTCCCTTCTGACTTAGGTCAGCTTAACTCCTATTCAGTCCTTCGGTCACACCTTACCCTCCTGTCCTCAGGAAAACCTTTATACCCCTAATCATCTTAATTACCCCAAACTGTGATAATCCAAACTAGCTCAGAGAATGGTAAAACCCAAGGTCAGTTTCAGGCTTGATTCAGGTCAGAAAAAGTCACGAGGACCTGATTATCTCCCTGCCTCTAGGCCCCCTTCCCTTGGCCTTGGCTCCATGGAGAAGCTCAACCTTCATGGAGGCAAGATAACTGCAGCCGGTCCAGCTTCCTCGTTCCCCTTCAAACCCAGTAGGAAAAGCGAATACACTTCTCTAAGAGGACCCCAAACAATGTCCGGGAGTTCAGTCTCCTTGGCTTGGGTTCCTTGACTCTAGGCATTTGCTTATTTTAAGACCAGTCATTGTCACTGTGACAATGCAATGCTCTGATTGGCTAGGACTGGGTCACGTGTCCCCACTGAGGCTACGAACTCCTGTATGTGTTGCGTCCCAAACCTAAACAGGGAGTATGGGAAGCAGAGGCATGGATCCAGAAGAGGCAAACAATATATGTCCGACGGGAATTTTTTTACTACAGGTCTGCATAGCACGTTATCCATCCCTTTCATAGCATTTGCGATAACTGTACATTTATATATGCTATTATTTCTTTGGTATTTGTCTTTGCCATGACTCTCTGCACTTGCTTCGAGAGAGACTGTGTGTCCTTTATTAACTCGTCTGTGCCTGGTAACGGGCATAGTTCTTGGCACAGAGCAAATGCTCACTTAACATTTGTTTAAAACCTATGTTACTAAAACAACAACAACGAAAAAAAACCCAGCAGACTATAAAACAGTATATATGATAGGATTCCATTTTTTGTGTTAGCAACTACATCTCTTCCCTCCTCTGTCTCTACAGACTGCAAACCTGAAATACACCGAATATAACAGTGGCGATTTCTGGATACTAAGAATGGGATTTTAAAACAACACTTTTCTTGATTTTCCCAATCTACAATGAACCTATATTATTTTTAACTGAAAGAATTTCTGAAAATACTCTTCATAAATATATTGGATAAGGTTCTTCCACTTGGAATAAAAATGTCCTTTGTTGACAAGAAAAGGGATTTTCCAAAGAACGTAAGGCTTTAACCCAACGTTTCCCCGTGACAAGGTGAATTCCGATACCCTGCAGAAGAGATTACAGGAGACGCTGATTACTTAAGACATTAATAGGAGGGCGCTGGGGACCAGCAGGGCCGGACTCCCATCAAGTATGTGCGCTGCTGCGGAGGCCTTACATAAGATGGCTTTGAAGTTGACGTCTTTTTGGCTTCTTTTGTTTTTTAAACTCGTAGCTTGGCCTCCCTTAATTTCTGAAAAGTTAGTAGTTTGGTTTAGGGGCTATCACTGTTTTAGTTTATCATCATGTCCTAAATTTCTCCCCCTCCCCCACCTCCATGGTTGGTGGTGGCTTTTACTGCCTTCTCTCCATCTCCTGCTACTGTGTAGTTCTGGAGCGATCTCAGAAGCGAAACTCATAAATCGAGCTGATCGATTGCCAGGGCATTGTGTCGTGAACCAATGTACCTGTACAGAATCGCATTCACCAGCCCACACCCTCATCCGAAGCACGTTAGCACACGGTGCACACTGGTCTCTGCCTATGACAGCAGGTTTCGAATCTAACGACCCCGTCAGGATTGCACCAGAACCTCTTTTTACAGTGGGACGTCTTGAGCTATAGGCCCTCTGGGTGATTCTTGGGGTCAGCCTCATTGTTGGTAGACCTGATGTGGACTTCAAAAGGGAGCAAAGATGGGATAGGGAAGTCAAGACTCAAAAATGCAAGTCATTCCTCCGGGGAGCGCCTGGGTGACTCAGTTGGTTAAGCATCTTGACTCTTGGTTTTGGCTCAGGTCGTGATCTCATGGTTCGTGGGTTCCAGCCCCACATCGGCGTCTGTGCTGGCAGCACAGAGCCTGCTTAGGATTCTCTCTCCCCCTCTCTCTCTCTGTCCCTCCCCCACTCACACTTAGTCTCTCTCTCTCTTTCTCAAAATAAATAAACTTAAAAAGATGCAAGTTATTTCTCTAAGACACATGGGTATTCCAAATAAACATTGCTTACCACCCACTGTTGTGTCCTGAGTGGGTCTGTCACGTGCGAGGCTTCAGGGGGAGTCAGCTCGAGGCGTGGTGGTGTGAGACCAGACTTAGCTCTCTCTCTTCTCAGCTGTCTCTGCCTGCTTTGGCCTCACCACCGCTGCGTTCAGGCTCTCATCTGGACAATGGGCACACTACCCCCTCCCTACAGGCTGTCTCAACAGCCAGATAAGATAGCCCTGAGGGGGATTTGGGTGCAATGTGAGAATCTAGAAATCTTTCGCTGTCCATCTGAGCAAGACTGTGAGGGAAGGCAAAGGATGCTATTCGTTTCTGTTTGTTTGTTTTAAGTTTATTTACTTATTTTGAGAGAGTGTTCAAGAGCAGGGGAGGCACAAAGAGAGAGAGAGAGAATCCCAAGCAGGCTGTGCACTGTCAGCGCAGAGCCTGACACAGGGCTCAGTCTCAGGAACTGTGAGATCATGACCTGAGCTTAAATCAAGATTCAGACACTCATCCAGCAGAGCCACCCAGGTGCCCCCAGATGCTAATAGTTTTTAAGTTAAACTCCCCTCGTTTTCCAATCAAACCTTCCCTAACACACGCTACTCTACGAGGGAGCTTTCTCTCGCTCTGATCTATTACCTGACCCTCTCGGCAAGAGCACGGCAATTTCTTTATCTTTCATGTACACCTCTGGTACTCCAGCTCTTTCTGCCAGCAATAAAACCCTCAAAGCAGAGGGCACCGGGTGCTTTTCATTGGCTTGGCAAGACAGGTGGGGTAGGGCTGGGCCCTGCCCTGAAGTCAGTGGAAGGAAAGACCCACCAAGGTCAGAGTTGAACAGGGTGAAGTCGAAAGGTCAAAGATTGGGAGAAAGCGCACCCTGGGGCGACTGGCAGAAGTTAGAAAGCAGCTGTCCTAAATTCACAGTACACAGATCATCGGTCAAAAGGCACACTCACCCCATTGGGCTGGGGTGTAAATTGTAGAATATCCTCTTCCAGAACGTTCTGGAAGATGCCACAACACCAGGGAAGGAAGCCAAGAGGAGGTGTGAAGCGTGATAGAGGTGAGCTTTCTGAGAACATGGAGGCTGCCGTCTTGGGGGCTGTACTCGTACATGATGTCATAAAGCAGAGAAGCGTTATGGCGTCTGGCGCCTGCCATCTCTCTGACGTCCTATCACTTAAGTCCAGCCGCAGAGGCCTACTTTGGGGTCTTTAGAAAACGACAGCTCTCAGGACACCTGGGTGGCTTAGTTGGTTAAGCGTCAGACTTCGGCTCAGGTCATGGTCTCACAGTTCGTGGGTTCGAGCCCCGCATCGGGCTCTGTGAAGACAGCTCAGGGCCGGGAGCCTGCTTCGGATTCTGTCTCCCTCTCTCTCCGCTCCTCCCCCGCTCATGCTCTGTTTCTCAAAATTTAAATAAACATTAAAAAAATTAAAAAAAAAAAAAAAAAGAAAAGGAGACTCTCTTCTTTTCCTTCTGAGCACTGGCTTCTCACCTCCAGGTCTCGCTTAGTCACTGCCTCAGAGGCCTAGGCTCAATGACTGTAGCTTTGGCTGAGCCCACGCCAACCACCTGCACTTACCTTCCTTATAATCTTTTCATCCACTAAACACTCCTCTTACTTTATAATTATTTCGAGTCATTATTTATTTACCTGTTTATTATTTGTTGTCCCACAAGAGACTATAAGCTTCAGAAGACTGGCTGGCTCAGTCAGGGGACTCTTGATCTTGGGGTCGTGGGTACAAGCCCCACATTGGGTGTCGAGATTACTTAAATAAAGAAAAATTTTAAAAAAAGCTTCAGAAGAAAGCTGGTTTCTTCTCAGCTGCCCCCCCCACCCCACGCCACCCTGTCCCTTCTGTAGGACTGGCACAGTTAGCACTGATAAATGCGGCCATCAATGCACGGATGGATGGAGATGCCTCCTAACGTAGCTTCTCCGCCTGCACCCCGTGCACATTACACAGTAAATCCTGGGAAGGTCTTTCGGCAGTTTGGGCTTCCAGGAACCAGCCGGGCAAAAGTTTTTAACCTTTCAGTGCGGATCTCTTTAGGTATTTGATAAAACCCAAAAGAACATACATACATACTCTTTCTCCCAACAGAACATACATATATACTCAAAACTGTCCTTACCACGTGGGGATCTGGAGACTCCTACCGCCCCAGGTAAAAACTCCAGACTTAAGAAACATCAAGCAGAGAAGGGTAGAGACTGGACCCTCCAGGCCACAAAGTCTTAGGAGAGAAGTCCTAAAACCCAGCCTGGATAAAATGACCTATGTCCTTGGATTGCAGGATTAAAAAAATACACAAAGACAGAAAGAAATCGGGAGTGTTGGGAGGGGGGCAAGAGATCGCTTCTAGTTCCGGGCTCTGCCAGCCGCTCCCTCCCTTCGCGGTTTAGGTCAAGCCAGCCTCTGCCACCTTCCCTACGTGTGTCCGCAAGTTCCAGGGCAGATGCACGTTTCTGGAAGAAATGAATAACATATTCTCCGGGCAGAATCAGGAAAGCAGCCCCCTCGGGGCTCCCTGCTCAGGGGTTCCCAGTGGCCCCAGATGCTCGGGCAGGTGCGAGTGCACCTGCTGCAGCCGGCGGGGGCGCTGGGCTGGGAGGGCTGCGGCGGAGGGAGGGGGGTGGGGGGAGGAGAGAGGGGAGGAG
>PITB01034105.1:0-13414 GCA_004024585.1 Paradoxurus hermaphroditus
GATGCCCATCTCCCATTTTCCTCTCTCCCCCATACCCCTATCAACCCTCAGTTTGTTCTCTGTATTTAAGAGTCTCTTATGGTTTGCCTCCCTCCCTCTCTGTTTTAACTATTTTTTCCCCTTCCCTTCCCTCATGGTCTTCTGTTAAGTTTCCCAAATAAAACAACAATGAAGTTCACGCACTGATTATCTGTTCACAGTTTCTCTGTAGTATGTGATGCTGTTTGGTAGTATTTTACCCACAGTAGAACTTCTTTCAAAATTGGACTCAATCCTCTTAAAGCCTGCTGCTGCTTTATCAACTAAGTTTGTATAATATTCTAAATCCTTTGTTGTCATTTCAACAATCTTCACAGCAACCTAACCAACGGTAGTTTCCAGGTCCAGAAACCAGTTTCTTTGCTCATCCATAGGAAGCAACTGCTCATCCTCTAAGGTTTTATCTTGAGATGGCAGTAGTTATGTCTGATCTTCAGGCTCCACTTCTGATTCTAGTTCTCTTGCTGTTTCCACCACATCTGCAGTTACTTCCTCCACTGGAGTGTTAACCTTCGTAAGTTCAAACCAATTTCTTTCAAACTCCTGTTAATGTTGCTATTTTGACCTCTTCTCATGAATCACAAATGTCCTTAGTGGCATTTAGAATGGTGAAACCTTTCCGGAAGGTTTTCAGTGTACTTTGCCCAGAGGCATCAGAGGAATCACTGTCTATGGAAGCTATAGCCTTACAAAATGTATTTCTTAAATAATAAAACTTGAAAGTTGAATTTACTTCTTGATCCATGGGCTGCAATATGGATGTTGTGTTAGCAACAGTGGTGAAAACAACACTAATCTTGTATATCTCCGTCAAAGTTCTTACATGTCCAGGTGCATCATCGGTGACGAGTAAAGTTTTAAAAGGAATCTTTTTTTCTGAGCAGTATAGTCTCAACAGTGGGCTTAAAATATTTAGTAAATCATGTCGTAAACAGATGTGCCATCATCCAGAATTTGTTGTTCCATTCATAGAGCACAAGCAGAGTAGATTTAGCATAATTCCTAAGGGCCTTAGGATTTTCAAAATGGTAAATGAGCATTGGCTTCAAATTAAAGTCAGCAGCTGCATTAGCCCCTAAGAAGAGAATTAGCCTCTTCTTTGAAGTTTCAAAGCCAGGTATTGACTTTTCCTCTCCAGCTATGAAAGTCCTAGATAGCATCTGCTTCCAATAAAAGGCTGTGTTGCCCACACGGAGAATTTATTGCTTCATGTAGCCACCTTCATGAACGATCTTAGCTAGGTCTTCTAGATAACTTGCTGTAGCTTCTACATCAGCACCTGCTGCTTCACCTTGCACTTTATGCTATGGAGACGGCTTCTTTCTTTAAACCTCATGGGCCAACCTCTGCTAGCTTCCAACTTTTCTTCTTCAGCTTCCTCACTTCTCTCAGCCCTCATAGAATTGAAGAGAGTTAGGACCTTGTTCTAGATTAGGCTTTGGCTTAAGGGAATGTTGTGTCTAGTTTGATCTTCTATCTAGATCACTCAAAACTTTCTCTGTATCAGCAATAAGGGTGTTTCACTTTCTTATCATTTGTGTATTCACTAGAGTAACAATTTTAATTTCATTCGAGAATTTTTCCTTTGCATTCACGACTTAGCTAACGGTTCAGTGCAAGAGACCTAGATTTTGGCCTGTGTTGGCTTTCAACATGCCTTCTCATAAAACTTAATTATTTCTAGCTTTTGCTTTAAATTAAGAGATATACAGACTCTTTCTTTCACTTGAACACTTAGAGACCTTTTTAGGATTATTAGTTGGCCTAATTTCAATATTGTTGTGCCTCAGGGAACAAAGAGGCCCAAGGAAATAGGGAGAGATGGGGGAATAGCCCATCGATGGAGCAGTCAGAACACACCACATTTATTGATTAAGTTTGCTGTCATACGTGGACATAGTTCATGGTAAACAATGACAATAGTAACATCACAGATCAACATAAAAAATATAATAATAATGAAAAAGTTTGAAATACTGTGAGAATTACTAAAATGTGACACAGAGACACAACATAAGTAATGCTGTTGGAAAATGATACCAATCGACTTGCCCAAAGTAGGGTTTCCACAAACCTTCGATTTATAAAAAGCACAGTATCTGCAAAGCAGAATAAAGCAAAGCACAATAAAACAAGGTGTGCCTATACACTGAAATGTTATTCATGTAATTTTTTTCCCTGTTACTCCCACTGCCTAACTTCCACCAGCCTCTTTCCTTGACTATTAGATCTTATTTGTATTGAGTAAGTGCTAACATTAATGTCTAGTCAGAGTATAGAGATGAGAAGGCTTCTTGTTCTTCTTGAAACTTTTTCCAGATTTAGGGAACCCGTTTTTGAAGGTGCAATGTCCTGTTGGGTCTAGAGGGCTGAGCCCTTCTGTATCTTAGGTCTTAATTTATTACACTATTTATACATTAGCCTGTAGAGTTCTCTATTGGCATCTGGCTTTGGACTCTAAATAGTAGGTATTACACAGTAGGGATGTGAATTTATTGAATCTCCTGTGACAGAGTCACTGACTAGTGTTCAAAAGGATGTTTTACCCAAGTGTAAGAACACAACATATGCACCACATTGCTCCTAGGTTAAGTAGTCCTTTAAGATTGCATGACCTTATTCTAGAAATATTGTGGTCAACCCAATATTAAGTAGTTTATGGTATCACTGGGAAGCCAAGGCAAGCTATACTGTAACCACATTCAAATTGTCTACAAACACTGAGTATTGGATACAAGCAGACCTGGTTAAGAAAATATAGCACTGCTGTGGATTAGAAAGACCCTTAGGTTGGAATCAAGAGCTTTGGCTTCTTAATTTTGCTGTTAGGCAGCTGTATGAGCTTTGAAAAACATTTCAGCCTAATTATCTATATTCTGAAAACCTCAGTTTTGTCATCTGTAAAATTGGAAAGTAACAGAAAGTTATTTCTAAATTTCATTCATGCTTAAACATTCTGCTTTTCTATTACTAACTTAATTATTAACCTGAAGTCTATGGCTTTCAGTTAGAAAAATCAATAAGCACACATCATAAGTAATGTAGAACTGGGGAAATGACAGTTATATGTAAGGGATAACCCAATTTTATATATAATTGCTATCTATATTGATAAAAGAGGAATAGTACTATAAAGCAATGATGTTTAAAAAATTGTTTAGCTTTGAAATATAAGCAAAGGGGTTGTCAGAAATTAACATATATGCTCTGTTTTCTCATTTATTTATCCGTTCATTTTTAAATATATTGCATTGCCACCATGTAAACAGCTGGGCTAAATGAGCAGAGAGGGGTGAGGAAATTGAAGACATTAGCAAGAACATTACTAAAATAATGGATCATGAAATCCAAGGTGCATAAGAAGGAAAGTGATGAAGGAAGAGTATTAATGGATTGGGAGAAAGAGAGGCTCCATGAACTAGAGGTCCCAATGAGGTTAAAGAAAGGTCATGGTAAGTGTAATTAAATAAGAAAGTTGGAAGAATAAGTTATGGTCTGGAAGGAAGATATGAGACTTCTGCTTCTGATAAAGATAGAGAAGCAAGGACCAGATACACACTCCCCACCTGAAGCAACCAGAAAACCAGACACATTATACGAAGCAACAATTTTCAAGACCCTGGACATCAGACAACAAAGGACAGTGATCACCGAGAGACAGGAAACAAACAAAGTGAGCCCATGAATACCCTAGCTTGCTGCCTTGAGTTTCCAGGCTTAGGGCAGGAGAGGTAACTCAGCAGTCTCTCCGAGTTATAAGATGGAGCTGAGTGTCCAGTGAGACCAAGAGAGCTAGACTTCATGGGACCAAAGAGTGGAGAAAAGAAAATTGCACAGAAAGAGATCTTCAGAGGGTCTCCCTCAAGTATTCCTCAGTTATTGATAAGCACATCCATATGAGGAAACTTCTTTAGGATGGGGGAGAATTACCTGAATAATTAGAGTGAAGAGGTACCCAGTGCCCACAAAGGGGGAACAGTGCCTGTGCCCACCAGCCAGACTAGAGCCCCTGAAATTCATAGGATATCAGGTAGAGATTCAGGAGGGTCTTGCCTTCATAGTGGGGAATAGTAAGCCCTTGACCAACTAGGCTCTGATTTGGCCTAACAAATATTAAAAGGATCAATCCGTCAAAGTAATTGACCTGCACACTAGGACGAAACTCATGAATAGTTGGGGACTCAAAACATTAGGATACAATAATAGGAATACAAAAGTATTGAGTATCCAATAAGGTAAAATCCATGATGTCATCCAATAAAAAAAATTACCAGGCATGCAAAGAAGCAGGAAAATTGACCCATAATGGGGCTGTGGGGGAGGGGTGGAGAGCAATTGAAACTCAGCCAGAATTGACACAGAGGTTAGAATTAGCAGAGATAGACATAAAAGCGGGTATTAAAAGTATTCAAAAAAGAAAAAGTATTCCATACATTCAAAAGTTAAGTAGCCACATGGAAAATGTAAAGAAAAATGCATGTTGAACTTCTAGGTGAAAACTACAATGGCTGAGGTGAAAAATACCAGGATGCAATTAACAGTAGATTAGATGCTGCAGGAGAAAACCTAAGTATGCTGGAAAGCACAGTAATAGAAACTATCCAAAAGGAAACACATGGAAATAATTTTTTAAAAAGAACTATCAGTGAATCGTGGAACAACTCAAGCAGCCTAATATTCAGTAATTGGAGTTAAAATAAAAGTTAAAAAAGATGGGATGAAAAATCAATTTAATAAGAATTCTAGACTAAAGTAGGGAGGATGGCAAGAAAACATTTTTCAAATAGAAAATGGCTAAGGGGGCGCCTGGGTGGCTCAGTTGGTTAAGCATCCGACTTTGGTTCATGTCATGATCTTGTGGTTCATGGGTTTGAGCCCCACATCGGACTCTGTGCTGACAGTTCAGAGCCTGGAGCCTGCTTCAGATTCTCTGTCTCCCTCTTTCTCTGCTCCTCCCCAACTTGTGTGCTCTCTCGCTCTCTCTCGCTCTCTCTCGCTCTCTCTCTCTCGAAAATAAATAAACATTAAAAAAAAAGAAAATGGCTAAGAATTTTCCAGAAATAAGGAAATATAGAAACACTATCCTGAAACTAGAGAAAATCAAGAATAATAACAAATCTTAACAATAAGAGAAAGAACCAGTTACCCAAAAGGAAAAACAATCAGTTTGTTAGCAGTCTTCTCATCCACTACCACAGAGACTAAGAGAACAGAGTAAGAGCATCAATGTTCTCATAGAAAATCCTCGTGACCTAGAATTCCGTGCCCAGCAAAATGATAATTTAAGAATGTGAAATAAGGATATTTTCAGATTACAAGAACATAGAGATTTCACTACTCATAACTTACCACTTTTTGCAAAAAGAAAAATGAACCCAATAGGGAGGGATTAAATGCAAAAAGATATTGTAAATTAAAGAAACATTAAAACATTCTGGTAAATATATTTTAATGTTGAATGCAAAAAATAAGAATAAAAAGAATACTAACCTCTTAAAACAAAATGGAGTGATCTGAGGGAGGCTTAAACAAGCTCAGAAATTTGTCTGACTTTGAAGCAGGATAGAAGTAGGGATTAAGTTCGAGTTTGTTAGAAAAATATACATTTGGGGTGCCTGGGGGGCTTAGTCGGTTAAGTGTCTGACTCTTGATCTCGGCTCAGGTTATGATCTCATGGTTTGTGAGTTCAAGCCTTGCATCGGGTTCTGTGCTGAAAATGCAGATTCTGTCTCTTTCAAAATAAAATAAACAAACATTTAAAAAACAAAAAAACAAGGGGGCACCTGAGTGGCTCAGTCGGCTAAACGTCCGACTTCAGCTCGGGTCATGATCTTACCTTTCGTGAGTTCAAGCCCCATGTCAGGCTCTGTGCTGACAGCTCAGAGCCTGGAGCCTGCTTCAAGTTTCTGTATCTCCCTCTCTCTCTGCCCCTTCCCTGCTTGTGCTCTGTCTCTCTCAAAAATAAACATTAAAAATTTAAAAAAAAAAAAGGCTAAACTATACACTATCTGCAGGAAATGCACTTTAAATATGAATATACAAATAGGACTTTTTAAAAAAATATATACCATCCTAACTTTATTCCAAAAATATCTTGAGTGGCTATATTAATATCATCCAAAGTAGATTTCAGAGCAAAAAAAAATATTACCAAGGATAAAGATGGATATTTCACAATGATTGTCAGGAGACCTAACAACTCTAAACTTTTTTTAAAAAAATATTTTTACATTTATTTATTTTTGAGAGACAGAGAGAGGCAGAGCCCAAGTGGGAGGGGAGCAGAGAGAGAGAATGAGACACAGAATCCAAAGCAGGCTCCAGGCTCTGAGCTGTCAGCACAGAGCACAATGAGGGGCTTGAACTCACAAGCCTTCGAGCTGTGAGATCATGACCTGAGCCAAAGTCAGCTGCTTAACTGACTGAGCCACCCGGACGCCCCACAACTCTAAACTTTTAAGCATGTAATAACAGAAATTCAAAATACAGGAAACAAAAACCGATCGAGCCGCAAGGAGAAGTAGATAAATCAACAGTTGCCTTTGGAGATTTTAATATCCCTCTTTCATTAATTGATATGATCAATAGAAAATCAGTAAAGATGTATCAGACTTGAGCACAATCAACCAACTTGACCTCATTGACATTTATAGAGCACTCTACCAACAATAGCAGAATATACATCCTTTTCAAATGCTCACAAAATATTTACCAAAAGGGACCATTCTGTGGACCACAAAATAAGTCTCAATACATCAAAAGGGATTCAAGTCATACAAAGTATGTTCTCTGCTACAATAGAATTAGAAGTAAATAGCAGAAAAATATCTGGAAATTTTCCAAGTATTGGGGAACTAAATAGTACACTTCTAAATAACACATGGATCAAAGTGGAAACCGAAAGGGAAATAAGTTGAATTGAATGAAAATAAAAATACAACATATCAAAATGTGTAGAATGTTGTTAACAAAAGTCAGATGTTTATTTTAATGATGTGGCAGTCAGAGCAGTCAAAAATGGTGACCATGAGATCAAAGAGTGACTATGGGAGGAGACTGCTGAGGTAGAATGAAGGAGGAGCTCAAAGGAGACCAGAAAGTCAAAGAATCAAGAGGCCAAGGTGCTGGAGGGCCTGCCCATGGGGAGATGAAGTCACTCAAGATGATGGCAGAACTCGAGGTGGGAGGGAAGCTATCAGCCTGGAGCCAAAGTACCCAACAAAGGAAAGATTTATGGTCCCAGCTCCTTGTCATTGCAAAACTTTGTCTCTCTGAGTCTCTGCTCCTTATGTGTAAACAAGGGAGTTATAAATTCCCCCTCTCTGTTTAGTTTTGTATTTTAAATGTCTTAATATATGTTTTTCACACAAGCCTCTCCAGATACTCTTTTGGGAAATGGCTAAGCATTAAATGATAAATGAACACATAATCCCTTAGGTTCCATTGAGACCCTGGCATAACCTGATTTATGCCTATAAACAACATCATCTCTATGATGCTTACCTTGGAGCAAGGCAGCAGTATCCCCAGTTACTATGGACAGTCCAGAGATTAAACTGTACAGACAGTAATTGACTGTATATGGACTCTCTATAGAGGAATTCCCCTGAGTCTTCACAGCATTAGGAGGAAACAAAGTGAGGGTTGCTGGAAGGAAGGTGGGCAGGAGATGGGCTAGATGGATGATGGATATTAGGGAAGACACTTGTTGTGATGACTATAGATAGTTGTAGACCTGGGTGTTGTAGGTGAGTGATGAATCACTGAATTATACTCCTGAAACCAATACTGCACTGTATGCTAACTAGATAGAATATAAATTTTAAAAAATATAAGAGGCTGGCCTCAGTTGTCACAGTTACAGTTAGGCCTGAGAAACAGTCTTCTTTCTTGTACCCAGAATGGCGAGGCCAGGGAACACATTCGCTGAGTGGAAAACCAGGATTTGGAGCTCCACACAATTGAGCATTCAAGCAGCCGCAGCCACTGACCCCTTCTGCTGCCTCCCTAATCCTATCCCATTCACCATGATTATAAGCTTCCAGAAAGTGAAATGCAGCTTCTTCTAATGGAAGGGTTTGATCTCCTATAGCAATTTCCTCAAGAGGAGACAGGAACAGAACCCATTTTTCCTTTCCATGTGTCTTCTGAGTATCTAGAACAACTATGAATTCCATAAAACATACTCCTTCTGGATTCCCTATCCTTGAAATTTGCAGATTAGTTCAATAATTTAAGTAAAGTTAGCTCGCTTTCGATATTGTCTCAAAACCATTGGCCATATGCCAAAAAACAATAAAAAATAAGTTGTACAAACCATCTCCTGCCCTTGGAGTGAGGAGTGGAGATGCGTGAGGTTGGGTAGACAGTACCATGTTGTTGAAGTAGTCCCAGTAGGGAATTCACTCACAGATATAGAAGAGCAGAATCTTAGATTTAGAAGAATCCTTAAGGATTATCATTTTGTAGATACTCTAAAGCCCATAAAGGTGAAATAACTAGTCCCGAATTCATATAACTAGTTTTAGGTCTCCTGACTTGCAGTCCACAAAGGCATAAAGGAAATGCATAGTCTATGAGACTGTGGAATAATGCTAATTTAATAAAGCCATACACTTAGAAGGACACACCTCATTTATAGGGGTGCCAAGTGCATTGATGATGTAGTAAGAAGGTAGTTAAATTGAATCTTGGAAACAGTGTTTAGTTAGCTAGGAAAAACTTCATACAAGAGAATGGAGGATGAGGGAGAAAGAAAGCCAATGTGAGGAATAGACTGCCTGCATGTTGTGAAACTTTTGAGAAAGGATGCACAAATGGTTGTGTTTGGGCCAAGCTTCTCTTAGATGGAAAAGGCATGTTAATTATAGGAGAAAATGTATGTTCGCTTTATTAAGTGACAGAAATTTTAAGGAAATGACCATGGTTAAAAACTGTGTGTGTGTGTGTGTGTGTGTGTGTGTAAACCTAGATCATAATTGTTCAGGAGGACTCCCTGGAGGAGATGAACCTGTGAATTTAGCATGGGAGAGGGTTGGTTGGCAGATTGCACAAATAGAAAAGGTATTTGTCATGCATCTGGCATGGCCTGAGTAAAGGTTCAGAAGCAGAAACAGAAGAGCTTAAAGAAATAAATGATGAAACAGCTTGATGGTTGGAACTTGAAAGCCTGGACACTAGGACAAGTCAGATGAATGCAGGCTGGGAAAGGTGTGGGGAGTTAATACAGTGCAGGAGAGTCTCTGAGGCCTGACATCTGCAGAGGGCTGCATTCACATGGGCAGGTGAGGATGACAGGCGGCAGGACTGAAAGTCGTCGTGAAAGAACACAAAGCAACCAGAGTAAAAGAAGAGCCTGGTGGAAATACTAGATGGACATTTTGGGGTTAAAGTGAAGTTAATTGATATTCATCACTGTTTAACGGGTTTAAAAATTCAAGACTAGCCCTCTAGAGGCTAATTATCCCATCACCCACACTTGTCCTGCAGTTTTTGTAGCTCCTACCAGGAGACTAATTGGGTCTTTTAGCAAGTAGGAAAGTACCAAAGAGTCTCCCCAGGAATGTAAATTAAAAAAAGAAAAAGAAAGAAAAAACTACCTGATTGTACACGTAGGCAAGTAGGGGGATATTTCTTTTATTTTTCTTTATTTTTATTTATTTATTTTTGAGAAAGAGAGAGAGAGGGAGCAGAGGATGGGCAGAGAAAGAGGGAGACAGAGAACCCCAAGCAGGCTCCATGCAGTCAGCACAGAGCCTGATGCAGGGCTCATACTCATGAGTTGTGAGATCATGACCTGAGCCGAAACCAAGAGTCAGACGCTCAACCAGCTGAGCTACCCAGGTACCACTCTTTTATTTTTTTTCCAATGTTTATTTATTTATTGGGGGCGGGGGAAGGGGCAGAGAGAGAGAGAGAGAGAGAAAGAATCCCAAGCAGACTCCCCGCTGTCAGTGCAGAGCTCAATTTAGGACTCAATCCCATGAACTGAGCCACCTAGGCACTAGGGGATATTTCATGGAAAGATTTTTTTTTAAGACTATAAACTTGTAAACATTCTTGTAGATATTAAGCTCGTGAACATTAAAATATATAAAATGAAGAAAATTTGAAAAGAATGTTTATTATATACAAATATTCTTTTTTTAAATAAGAACACACGTTTTATTTTATTTATTTAATAATTTATTGTCAAATTGGTTTCCATACAACACCCAGTGCTCATCCCAACAAGTGCCCTCCTCTGTGCTCGTCACCCACTCTCCCCACTCCCACACCCTCTCAAATATTCTCACAAAACCTTAGTCATTTTCAACCATTCTAGCTTGCCCCACATTTACTTATTGTGCTGATTTATAGCTTGTTTCTTTTCTTTTAGATGAGACTTTCTGGGCTCACTTGTACCAGTAGTCTTTGAGTTTTCTAAGAATGCTGCAGCCTGACCTGTGTGAATACTTGTCTCTTCAGTCTGTTCCAATCTGTTCTGGGCACTTGAGTTTTAGAGCAGCTGTGTCACAGGCATTGCTATCAGCTGAGCTCTCATAATTGGTTCTGTGGCATTCCCTCACTCTGTCTTCTTTTATCAAAGATGTGGTCCTCTGATCCAACCTGCTTTTGAATTTACTTTTCTCTCCCAATCAGATTAAAAAACATTTCCAAAACTCTCCTTTCTACCTTCATAAAACCCTCTCATCTATATAGATTAGGATTAGAAGGCTTAGCTACATACAAAAGCTCCAAATGACACGGGTTTAAATAAGATAGAAGTTTGTTTTCCTTTCACATAGCAGACCCCTGAGGATAAGCAGTCTAGGACTGGTGGAGAAGAACCACGCCATCATCAGTACCCAGGCTCCTTCTAGCTTATTCCTCCACTATTCATAGAGTGTAGTCTGACTCATGGTGCAAGATGTCAGGTGTTGCGGGGAGCATGCTGGGCAAAAGGGAAGAAGAGCTCCCCCATACATTAAGGAGACTAGTCACGACTAGCACTCAGGCTTTCATCTCACTGGCCAAGTTCTGGTAACATGACTACTTCAGCTGCAAGGGGGCCTGGGGAATATACTCTTTTACTAGGTGACAACATATAGCCCCTCAAAAAAATGAGTATTACTAAGAAATCAGGGCAGAATGGAGTTGGAGACAACCTAGGATTCTTTGCCAAGCTATCTCTTATTATCAGAAAAACAGTTAGTGGCAATCCATCATGCATCTCCCTAATTAATTCCTCCTCTACATCTTGTGTTTATTTTGTACAGAAGAGTGTTAATGCATAGCAAAAGGATCTTTGAGACTCATAACTCCTCTTTCCATATAATGTAAAGGAGTGTTGTTTTCCCATCTTAAAATATAAAATATGTTTTTATTTTGATTTTTTTAACATTTTTATTTATTTTTAAGAGACATGGAGACAGAGTGTGAGCAGGGGAGGGGCAGAGAGAGAGGGAGACACAGAATCCAAAGCAGGCTCCAGGCTCTGAGCCATCAGCACAGAGCCCGATGCAGGGCTTGAACTCACAGACCATGAGATCATGACCTGAGCTGAAGTCGGACGCTTAACCGACTGAGCCACCCAATCACCCCCATAAAATATGTTTTTAAACAGATTAAGTTATAGGTGTGCCTAGGTAGCTTAGTAGGTTGGGCATCCAACTTCAGCTCAGGTCATGACCTCATGGGTCATGGATTCGAGCCCTGGGTCTGGCTCTGTGCTAACAGTTCAGAGCCTGGGGCCTGCTTCAGATTCTGTATCTCCCTTTCTCTCTGTCCCTCCCCCATTCACACTTCATCTCTCTCTCTCTCTCTCAAAAATTAATAAACATTAAAAAATAGATTAAATTTTCAAGAATTATGAGGAACTTCCTCAAAATTAATTATGGCCCAATGAAAAGCTCAAAATTATAAACCAATAAAAAGCATTTAAAACATATACCCCACCTATTTCCAGAAGTACTTGGAAGTTTAATTAAAACACTAAGAAAGATGAAGAATTTCAAAAGTAAACATAAGAGAGTACATATGGAAGAAGTAGGGGATGAAGAAGTTTCAAAACTGTGAGGTCTCAGAACAAGCAATTCCCATCTATTTCAGCATTTTTAAAGCAACAATAATTAAAAATCCTTTTTATATAAGAAAAATTTAAAAACCACCCAGGCTGTACTCTTAAGGCACTTTCAATCCTGTGGAAGATACAGGAATGTAGACAAATATCCAAGGCAAAGATGTTCTATAATGTGTACAAATAGCACTCTGCTAGAAAGGTAGGGAGGAAATTATTTGAAACTGGTTGTGGACAGGTTCATGGATAGGGCTGTATCTGAGCTGGGTGTGAAGGTGGGAAAGGATGTGGCTTGAGAGAGGGAGTTAGAACCTACTTCAACAGAAAACACCATACATATGAATCAGAAAATTGAGAAAATGTTGGGTATGTTTGGGAGTCAATAACTGCCGCTGTGACTTGGAGCAAAGGATCCGTCGTGGTAGCAGATGAGTCGGAAAGATTGAGGATCTGGATGTGAGAAATCTTTTTTTTTTTAATTTTAAATTTTTAATGTTTATTTATTTTTGAGAGAGAGAGAGAGGCAGAGTGTGAGTGGGGGAGGGACAGAGAGAGATTGGGAGACACAGAATCTGAAGCAGGCTCCAGACTCTGAGCTGCCAGCACAGAGCCTGATGCAGGGCTCGAACTCACAGACTGTGAGATCATGACCTGAGCCAAAGTCGGACGCTCAACCTGTTGGGAGCCGTTTTGGGCTCACAGGTTGAGACCCCTCTCTGTGTGGAAAACATTGAAGCAAAGCTGCTGCCAGCCAAACTGTCACCTGTAATGTTACCTCCTTCTAAATAATCTTTCAGGCCTGGATTACTTGAACTGCTCTCGTTGGCCCTAGGGATATAATGCTCTTTGGGTTTATGACATATGGAAAAGGGGACCTGGAGTGCGATGTCTTGATGGATAAAATCTGAATGAGAGTAACTTGGTCAGAAGTAACCTCAAAGTTGCCTCTTGGGGATAGGTTACACAAATTGATCATATAGAATAGCAGTTATGAGTTGGCTAGAAATTAGCAGATGTTAGGCCCCAAGACTCCTTGAACCAAACTAGATTTTCCCTGCAGGTGTCGCATTGTGTTAATCATCCCCTCAACCCCACCATAAAAACCTCAAGGCACATCTCTGTAAAGCTTCTCTCAGTATTTTATTAACAGACTGATAGGAGAGACTGTAAAGAGACTTAGGACCTTCTCCGGAGGTTAGTTTAGCCCAAAAGTTAGAAGCACTGTTTACAGATAAGGTACAAACAATAGCCAACCTTCCTGAGGTTAACATTTCACGAATCCTTTTGCTATTCCCATCCCCACGCTCCTTTATAATA
>PITB01034106.1:0-13407 GCA_004024585.1 Paradoxurus hermaphroditus
CTTTCAGTGTGAGCTGAAACCAGAAGACAGGGCGTGGCCTCCTCCCGCCGCCGCCGTCGGGGACGTGCCTGTTGGGAGACTGAGTTTCCACTGCCCTGTGCTGTCCCCGCGTGACCACGGAAGGGCCGGGAGTGTTGATTGTGGGGCTGCAAATAAGGGTTAGTGAGGGGGCGAATCTGGGGTCAGAGGCTCCACGAATATTGAAGTTTGACCACGTCGGCACCGCCTCCCCCACACCAGGGTGCGTTCGTCACTGCTTCAGTGGTGGCTGTGGGTGCGCTGGCCTTGAGCTGTCACCTTATCCCACTGATCAGCACCCGCCGGCCCGCAGGCCACGAGCTGCTGCTGGCTTTGGAGCCTTTGCCTTTCCCGTCTGCATCTCCCCAGGGCCGGGCTGCCAGCAACAGCGTGGCCGAGGCAGGGTTCCCTCAGCACCACCAGGTGACCACGGTGCTGAGCCTGTCCAGGTTTGGGGCAGCCCTTCCCTTTAGGAAAGAATGCAAATTAGGATAGAAGTAGATGCATATTTATTCAGAATGAGAGAAAAAAGTCATAATCCTTGAAAAAAATTGACTAATAGCACAAATATCACAAAATCCAGAAAAAATCACAATTTTTATTCATAACTTCACGGTACTCCACTACGATACGTTTCTCATCTACAGTTTTTATTGTCTCTTCTTTTTTTTTAATGTTTATTATTTTTGAGAGAGAGAACACGAGCAGGGGAGGGGTGGGGGAGTGGGACGGAGGATCCGAATCGGGCTCCTGCTGACAGCAGCAAACCCGATTCGGGGCCCGAACTCACAAACCATGACCTGAGCCGAAGTCAGACGTTCAACTGACTGAGCCACCCGGGCGCCCCTATGGTCATTTCTTATAACGATTTTGCGGTACGACTTTCCAGGGACAGGAGAGACGGAGAGCTCGGTGTCTCTAACGCAGCAGATGGAAAACGAGATTGTGGCGGCTGTTTTACAAAGGGCCTCGCTTGACCGCTCACGACTTGCAGCTCATACCCCTTGTTTTTTTATTTTTTTTTCACTTCACCCCCCCCCCCCATACCCACTGTTAAGACTACGAATTTGGAGAGAACTTCGACAGGTTCGTTTCGTTTACAGGCTGGAAGATCTTGGGATAATGCGTTTCCTCGTGTTGTGACTAATCTCAAATGCCCTTGCGGATCGGACGAACCTCCTTACATCACGTCCTCGTCTCCCTGGCCGCTAGGGTCTACGTTATCTTCATGTCAGCACTTCCTGTTAAGTCAGCAGAATGTTTAATCCTGCTCCAAAAGTCCGGGTGATTCACTCTTTTGGTTAATTGCCAGGGTGTTTCTGGAAGCTGTTTTCGGTGCCAGCTTCTTTGCCGTGCGAGGAAGGGACGAGAAAGGACGGACACGTACTCCGCTAAGCCCCAGGTTTCCACAGCTTAGCTTCCCCTTGACCAGATCCTGAGAAGGCTCCCCCTCCCCAGAACCGGGGGGGGGGGGCAGGGGAAGTGACAGGGGAGCTTAAGGCAACATGGGAACTGTTGTGCTGCAAACTTTCCAAACCACGTGACCACAGGACCAGGCCCTGTGTGAATCCATGCCGTTGTGTGGACCTGCTGTGTCCCTGTGGTGCCACACTGGCTCCTCTGGTGGCTCCGCAGCCCTGATCTGATGGCAGAAGCCCTCTGCATGTGCTCAAGGGGTGGGCAGGACCGTGCTCCCTTCAGAGGCCACGGCCGGCCTCCTCCACCCTCTAGAGCTGTGTTCCTGGCGCTCCTATGCCTATGGCCGCTTCCCCCATCATCAAAATAGAGCGTCTTTGCTCTGAAATTTGTGCCCAGTATTTGTTTTAATCAGATATGGTCAGGGGACAGAAATGGAAACAGCCACCTGGAAGGATAATTCATTACTTGCATTTCCCAAGAGTTCCCAGCACTCGGGGCTACAGGGGGAGGCACCAGTTGGAGTTGGGAAGCAGGAGCAGAAGCAAAGGGAATGTGGCCCAGGACCCTCGCTGGGGCTTTCAGAGGATGGGGCAGGTGGGCAGCAGGCTCAGGGAGTAAGTTTAGGATTGGGTAGTTTGAATAATTTCGGCAGGCCTAGGCCATAGTGTCAGTCCCTAGGTTTCTGGTATCTGGCCGTGGGGTGACCTGGGGTGGGGGTCGGGGTGTTGGCTTGGTGTGTGAGCGAGATGAAGGGCGGGTTGGGGGTGCGCTTGGTTCATCCCCAGCGAAGACCCTCTCCAGGCCCAAGGCCCCAAATGCCAGAGCATCAAGAATGGAGAAAATGAGCAAAGACAGTCAGGGGGAAAAAGTTTTTACCTGTCTAGAGATACAAGCCAGATTTTGTTTAAGAGGAAAAGGGGCGTCTGGGGGGCTCATCAGTTAAGCATCCGACTTCGGCTCAGGTCATGATCTCACGGTTTGTGGGTTCGGGCCCCATGTCGGGCTCTGTGCTGACGGCTCAGAGCCTGGAGCCTGCTTCGGATTCTGTGTCTCCCTCCCTCTCTGCCCCTCCCCTGCTCACGCTCTGTCTCTATGTCTCAAAAATAAATAAACATTAAAAACATTTTTAGATAAAAAAATATCTTTTATAAAGAGGAAAAAATAAGATTCTGTTGAAGAGAAGACACAGGGGAGGGTTGCCGCTGCAGCTGGGGCCGTCCCAGGGAGAGGCCCTCAGGCCGCTAGACGCAGGAATGAAAAGCCTAAAACGGGGAGCAAAAAAAAAGGGGAGGGGAGAAAAGAAAGAAAAAACAGCACAGGGGAGAAAATACAGGCCTGATTTTGCCTGACGGTGGATGGGCACAGCCGGGCCGGGCCGCCGCTAGGGCAGGACACGGGCTCTGTCTGACGGCGTCGGCTCTGCGCCTGCTGCAGCAGCTCCGTGGCCGGAGCCGCTTCCACGCCCGAAAGGGCCCCTCGCCCGTCTGCAGGCTGCCCGCGGGCGCCGCACAGTCCACGGGCCCTGCCCCAGGCTCCTCTCCTCCGAGGGGACTCCTGGGACAGGGTCAGTAGGACACAGGGGGCCGACCGCTCTCAGTCCTGGTCGGGGCGCGCTGGCAACGCCTTCCTCCCCAGACCCCTGGCTGCCTGGGAGCCCCTTGGGACGCAGAGCGTCGAGCCCCCGGCAGGCCGTGTGAACCCAGCCGCTAGCCACCATGCGTGGCGGCGCCCAGAGGAGCGCGGCTGCCGGGGCGTCCCTGAGCAGGGAAGGAAGGGCCAGCACTTCGGCCAGACTCCACGCAGTCGCCTCGGCAGCGGTGGCCCATCTGCGCGTGACCGTGCACCCTCAGGCCACGGCCTAAAAACCGTCCCCTTCAGAGTGAAGAACACCAGGAATGTCTCGCCTCACGGATGCCAAAAATACAACTTAAAATCACACACGTCTCCAGATACGCTGAGACCGCAGTACGCGTCCCCGCCAAAACACTTATTCCCTTTGGAGTTTCAGACATTACCGACACAGTGACAGAGACGCACGTCACTTGCCATGTCCCTGAGACGCTCCACAGGGCCAGCGGCACCGAGGGACATGACGGCCTTCTCAGTCTTTCACACCCCAGCCCGATACACGGGCCCTAGTTCAGTCACTGTCCCGGCCCTAGTTCAGGCCTTCAACTCCCTAAATTAAAGGCCCTCACACCTGGCGCCAACTTGAGAAGCTTCTCCGCCGCCCTCCCCTGTGCTTAAGAGAAGCGTTCCGCCTCTGGGCACTGGGGGGCGGCAGGCGAAGCCCTTTCCCGGTCTCTCCCCAGCCCTCGTGTCTCTGTGACTCCGAACCGCGTGTCGGGCCTCCTGTTTCTCGGGACCTGTGAGTATGAACTTCTCCCCGCACGGCAGGCGTTTCCCTGTCTTACCCTAACCTGATGACAGCAAACCCCGAGCACACGCTTTAGAACAGCCTTAAACTCTGCCTCTTCCGAGGGCTCTCCGCGGCCTCCTCCCTGTCAAGCCCCCTCTGCCTCCCCCTCACGAGGACGCTGCGGTGACACGCAGGGCCCGCTCGGATCATCCCGGATCATCTCCCATCTCCGGATCCTTCGCTTAATCACCCCGCAAGTCCCTCCACCGAGTGAGGCCACCCTCGGAGGTCCCGGGGATTAGGCCGGTGGATACCGCTGGGCGCCAGCCACTCCCACGGCGTCTCTCCGGCTCACGGCTCACACGTTATCGTCATGCGCTTCGGTTCTCGGGTGCGCGCGAGCCCCGGAAGGTGTGACGTTATTCTTTTACGAATCACTCCCCACTGGGTTTATACACTGCATCCCTTCCTGTGCCTCTGGGCCGTGCTGGGTCGTTCTCCCGCTCAAAGGACACCGGCTACCCTTTCCTAAAGTGAGGCCACTGGCGACCAACGTCCTCAGAGTTCATTTCTCCGAAAAGTCTTCATTTGACCTTCTCTTTTGAAGATGCACTTTTTGCTGGACTTAGAATTCTGGCTTGCCGGTTGTTTATCTCCAGGACTCTGGGTTTTCGCTCCATTGTCAGCTGGCTGCCGTTGCTCTGAGGCCAGGCACGCCTTTTGTCTCGGCCTCAGGCCTCCTCACCACGAGCTTGGGTTCCGCTTTGGTCGTGCCTTTCCTCTTGGGCTTCACGGCGCTCCTTGATTGTGTAGCTGGATACCTTCCATCACTTCTAGAAAATCACCAGCTCTTTTCTCTTCAGATACACTTTGTGTCACCAACCACAGGGACAGGTACGTCGGGTTCTGTTGTTGGAGGGACAGTGGTGCTGGCACAGAGGGTTTTCACGGGGCGGTGAGACTTCTGGTGTTTGAAGACACAGTGTTGTCTGACTTGCCCAGTGTATGTGTACAGCTTAAAGCACAAACACTAACCCCTCCAGGCCACCTGCCCCCACACCCAGGCCAGGCCCCCCAGCTGTCTGTTAGAAATGTCCACTTGGTTCCTCAGAGCCTGCTTCTTTTTTTTTTGTTTTAATTTTTTTTAATGTTTATTTATTTTTCAGAGACAGAGCATGAGCAGGGAGAGGCAGAGAGAGAGGGAGACACAGAATCCGAAACAGACTCCAGGCTCTGAGCCGTCAGCACAGAGCCGGATGCGGGCTCGAACTCATGAACCGGGAGATCATGACCTGAGCTGAAGTTGGTCGCTTAACCAACTGAGGCACCCAGGCACCCCTGTTTTTTTTTAAATTCTTTTAATGTCTATTTATTCTTGAGAGAGAGAGAGAGAGTAGGGGAGATGCAGAGAGGGAAGGAGACACAGAATCCAAAGCAGGCTCCAGGCTCCAAGCTGTCAGCACAGAGCCCGACTCGGGGCTCGAGCTCACAGACTGTGAGATCATGACCTGAGCCCAGGTCCGACGCTTAACCGACTGAGCCCCCCGGCGCCCCTGCCAAGCAGAAGCCCGAGGGGGTCACCTTTGACTCTGCGCCTTCCTCCCACCCCCTGCCTCCAATCCATCGGAGGTCCTAGCGCTCATTTCCAAGTGTGTCCCACATCTGACCACCTGTGCCCATTGTCCAGCCACCATAGGTCTGAGCCGTCAAGCGGCCGCCCGATCCGCGCATTAGGCTACTTCCCGGCCTCCAGGGCGATCCCCCGAAGCGCGACCAACACAACCGTTCACACTCGAGTCCCCGGACGGCGGAGCGCGCTTGCAGGAGGCGTCCGCGCACCGCCGGTGAGCGGGCACCGGCGCCGGCGCCCGGGGCGGCCCTAGCCGGGAAGGGGCTGAGTGCTGGGACGCCCCGGGCGGCAGCTGGGCGGGGACCGCCACCTCGCCCGCCCGGCCTCGCTAATCCCCGCCCACTCGCCGGCCCCGCCTACGCCCCCGGGGTCCCGAGAACCCAGCCGGACCGCGCCCAGCGCCCCGGCCCCCGCCCCGCGGTGGCGGTCACGTGGCGCGCGACCCGGAGGCGGAACAGGCCTGCGCGGCGCCGACCTGGACCCGGAGCGCCGAGGACCGGCCGGGCCCGCAGGGACCCTGAGCCCCGCGCGCTCGGCCATGCGGCCCCCGCGCCCCCGCGCCGCGCCGCTCGCGCTGCTGGCCGCGCTGCTGGCCGCGCCCCGGGCCCGGGCCGAGGCCCCGCACCTGGTGCTGGTGGACGCGGCCCGCGCGCTGCGCCCCCTGCGGCCCTTCTGGAGGAGCACCGGCTTCTGGTGAGCGCTCCGCGCGGGGAGACTGAGGCCCGAGAGACGGGTCTCGCCTCCAACCCGCCGCGGGCTCCTCCCAGACCCGGGGCGCGCTCCCGGCCCGCGGGCTCCCAGGACCCCCTCGTTGCACCGGAGGGACCTCGGGCTCCCGCGCCCACGGCGCACGCGAGGCGCGCTCCTGTGACGAAGGCAGCCCGAGCCCTGGAGCGTCCCTGGCTGGCTCCTCCTTCCTCGCGGCGACGTTCTTCAGTCGGACTGGGGTTTTCTCTGTCATACGGGCCGCGCGGGGTTCGCGTGCGCCCGCGGCTTTTCCGTGGGTACTCCGTGTGGTGGAGGCCTGCGGACGCGCCCTAATTTTGCCCGGTGGCCGCTGGGGGCAGTCCAGGCTGCAGGAGTAGCTGCGGCCCAGGCCCCTCCCAAGGGGGCAGCCCCAATGGTGTGGGACACGCCTGTAAGGGGCCTCCCCCCACACCCCCCCACGCCCCCATCTCCCGCACTCCCTGTCATGCTTGTAACCGAGACCACCTGGCTGGTGGGACAAGGAACAGGGTATTGAGATGTGGCCCTCTCTCCTCAGGGAACCCCCGATTTCCAGAACATTCCTGGTTAGGGGCCATTTTATTACATCGGGGGCAGTACAATTCATTGGCAGGCACTCCCTGGTCCAGCTGCTGGAGACCGGTGTCCTGGGCCATCTGGGGCCCTGGATACGTGGGTGCAGGGGCTGTTTGGTGGCCCCACCCCCGGGGACTAATGCCACACTCCCCCTTGGTCTGTCCCCAGTCCCCCACTGCCTCACAGCCAGGCTGACCAGTATGACCTCAGCTGGGACCAGCAGCTCAACCTGGCCTACGTGGGCGCTGTCCCTCACGGTGGCATCGAGCAGGTCCGGACCCACTGGCTGCTGGAGCTCATCACAGCCAGGTGAGTGCTGGGGGCCGCCCGGCAGAGCCCCCTTGATGGGGACGAAGGCCGAGCCTGGAAGGAGGCAGTGTCCAGGAGAACGGTGCCGTGCGGTGTGGGGCGCCGGTGGCGGCAGAGGGCAGGGCGTGCCCGGCTCCGAGCAGCTGGCTGCCCCGACACCTCCCAGCAAGATGTCCCGTGCGGAGGAGGCCGTGCGGGGCCGCGGGGGCTGCCGGGGCAGCCCCGAGTTTGGGCACAGCTGGCTCCCACTGGGCAGCACTTGGAGGCTCAGGGTCCCGCACATGTCCCACTGTACCAGCTTTGTGGCCAGAGCCAGCCCCAGAGAGGGTGCGCCCGTGTACCTGATGCCCCGCGTGCTGGGGTCAGGCCTTGCAGGACCGCTGTCCAAGGGCTGGGCCGCACTTGTGTGGGTCACGCCCACCTTTGGCCCTGCAAGGCTCAGCCTGGCTGGGGCGGGAGGTATAAGGAACACTTGGGTGTGTGTTTGAAGGGCTTCCAGAGACACAGCGACCCTCGTGGCCCTGGCCGGAGCTGCCACCTATCCCCCAGCGGGACTGGGGCCGGGCAGGCCAAGGGAGGCCTCGTGATGGCCTCGGGGCCCTCGTGCAAGTAGCATGGTGACACCCAGCATCAGACTGACCCTGCAGGGCCACGTGCACACAGCGCCGGGCCGGGGCTGGCGCTGCGGTGGCTCGTTTCGAAGGCGCAGTTCCTGGCGTTCAAGTGTCTGAGTCCTCCGTGCGTTCCCTGCTTCTTCCGGGGCTCGGCATCCGGCTCGTGGGGACCGTGCTCACTGACGCCGGGGACCGGTGGCGCGAGCGTGTCCGCCGAGGGCTCCCGGAGGGGTGTGCGGGCTGGCGTCGGGCGCTGGCCGTGCTAGAGGGTGGCGTCGGCGGCGGTCTGCTCCCTGTGGCGGGCCCGGGCCACCTGCACGGCGCTGTGCACACTGTGGAACAGCTGCCCCTCCTCGGCCGCGCCCCCCGGCTCCTCCCCGAGGAATCCGCCTCTCTGCAGGGTGTCCCGCACCAGGGGGCTGCAGCAGGCCAGGAGCAGGGCGACGCCCAGGGCCCTGTAATCTCGGCGCAGGTCCCGCAGCGTGGCCACGCCGGCCGCGTCCAGGAACAGCAGCGGGGCGCAGTCGATGACCACCGCATGGAAGCCGGCCGCCGCGGGCACCAGCCGCGCGGCCATGCTGCCGACGGGGCCCGGGCCCGGGTCCGTGCCCTCGGCGGGGTCCGCCTCCCTGACCCTGGCCTCAGGGCCCTGCTCCTTCCTCGCGGTGGCCACCCTCCCCGCGTCCAGCCCCGTGAGGCCGTAGAGCGACCGCAGGAAGAAGTCCTTGTTGGCGTAGTAGAGCGGCCCCGCGAAGCGGAACACGTGCACGCCGGGCTCGGGGACCAGGCCCTCAAACTCTGCGGCATCCTCGTAGAAGCCCGAGTCCCCAATCTGAGCGAGCAGGGTGGCCCGCGGGCGTTGCGTGCGGCCGGCCAGGCTGAGCAGGGACAGGAGGATGCCAGCCAGCAGCCCCACCTCGATGCTGACCAGCACGCAGGCGGTCGCGGTGGCCGCCCAGACCAGTGCGTCGGCCCGGCTGAGCCGCCACAGCCACGGGACGTCCCTCACCTTGCGCAGGGCCCCGCGCAGGCTGACGATGATGACGCAGGCCAGCACGCTCCGCGGCAGGGCCCGGAACAGGGGCGCCAGCACCAGCAGCACCAGCAGCACCACGGCGGCGCTGACCACGCTGGACAGCTGCGTGTGGCAGCCGGTGGCCGTCTTCACCAGGCTCTTGGACAGGGCCGCGCTGGTGGCGAAGCAGTGGAAGAAGGCGGGCAGCACGTTGCAGCAGCCCACGGCCAGCAGCTCCTGGTTGGCTCGCACGGAGTAGCCGTGGCTCCGGGCGAACATCTCCGCCAGAGAGATGGAGAAGGCGGAGCCCACCAGGGCCAGGGGCACGGCGTCCAGCGCCACGCGCCACATCAGCCCAGGGTCCGGCGCCCGGGGAGCCATGAAACCCGTGGGGATGTCGCCGGCCACGCTGGAACCGAAGCGCTCGTTCAGCCGTCCGAAGTGGGACACCAGTGTGGCCGCCACGATGACCAGCAGCTCCGTGGGCAGAGGCACCTTCAGGCGGTGGCGGCAGCGGTCCGACAGCTCCTTCCCGGCCAGCAGCGCGGCCAGGCACGTGGCGCTGGTGAGCACGTCGCACAGGTTGGCCTGCCCGGCGCTGAGCAGCAGGCTCAGCCACGTGCTGAGCACCATGCCCGGCCCTTGGTGCCGTGGGACCCTCACGCCTAGCAGGTGCTTCAGCTGGGAGGTCAGGATGGTCACCGAGGCCCCCATGGCAAAGCCGTCGAGCAGGGGCTGTGAGAGGTAGGCAGACACGAAGCCCAGCCGGAGGATGCCCATGAGGACCTGCGGACAGAGCACGGTCAGGGCGGCGGTGCCCCGAGCCTAACACCCCTTCTGCGCCGCCGCTGCTCTGGACTCTGCCGGGAGTCCCCACCCCACGCCCACGCCCACGAGGGCACAGCAGGCACGGAGGTGCGCACGGGCCCTCACACGCTCGCTTCTGGTTCTCTCGCACGTTTGGGCTCCAGGCGCTGGAGAGCTGCTCCTCTCTCCTGTCTGGCGGGTGGCGCCGTCCCCTCCCCTCCCCAGAGACCTGGGACCCTTCGGAGGGTGGACAGGACAGGCCTGGTACAGGGCGTGGGGAGGCTGCAGAAAGACAGGAGGCCTCTCGGGGCCCCGCCTGGGACAGGAGGCCCAGGGAAGCTGTGGGGGCCACAGTCAGGCACTTCTGGAGCTGAGGGCACACTCAGCCAGCCATTCCTGGAGACGGTCCCTGCTCCTGGGCACCCTCAGACCCTCAGGTGCCCTGTCTGGGGGTGCCATTCCGTGCCCACCTGTGCCTATGCCTGCTGTGTCCTTCCTGGTTAACCCACCGGCCTCTGAGGCCTTGACCCTTCTGGGGGGGGCAGGTGGTGAGCAAGTAAGGGAACTGCCCTGAGTGCCGAGCGGCCGGTCTGGGCCTGCGCCCGGCTCTGCAGAACCCCAGGGTGGTCGGCCCCTCACCTGGTAGATCCCGGCCACCAGTGTGAGGGCGGTGGCGATGCGGATGGCGTAGCAGTCCTGCCCGCAGTCCTGTGGCCCGAGCGCCGGTGCGGCCGAGGCATTGCGGGTGCTGCCGTTGGCCCCGGGCCCCGGGCCGTCCCGGGCGGGGTCGAAGCCAGCCAGCAGGAGCTCGCGGTCCACCACCTGGCCCACCATGAGGCAGAGCAGGCTGAAGATCCCCAAGGACACGTGGCGGGAGGTGCCCATGAGAAAGTAGATGAGGTTCGCGAAGAAGGACGTGTACAGACTGTAGATGGGCTGCAGCCCTGCCAGCAGCGAGTAGGCGATGGCCTGCGGCACCAGGATGATGCCGATGACCAGCCCGGACATGACGTCTCCCGCCAGGGCCTCCCGCGGGCGGTAGTGGCGCAGCCAGCGGGTGGCGGGGAGCAGATCCTGCACCAGCGCCCAGGCCCCGCGAGTGCTGCAGGTGCCGCCCCGCCACAGCCTGGCTTTAAGCATCTCACGCAGGCCCGGGGGCACCGGGGGCCGCCGGCGGACCAGGACCAGCCCCCCGCCCTGCCGCATGCAGTCGGGTGACACTTCCATCCTGGGAAAGCCTGAAACAGAGGTGGGCATCACTGCTGGGGTCAGCGGGTGGTACAGAGACCCAGCCCCACAGCTCCCCACCCTCCACCCCCGTGCCCACGTCCACTCCCTCACCAGGGTCCCTCCGGTGGCCCTTCATCACCTCCGCACCACGGGCCCTGGGGCTTGGAGGAAGAGGGCCTCCTGGTACCCTCTGTTGAACCTTGCAGATAGTGGCACCCCGGCGCTTGCCACACCCCCCCATCCTTGTGGCAGAATTCCTGGGGTGTGCTTTGGGAGGGTGGTCTTAGACGGGGCCAGCTGGGAGGGAAGTGGGGTGACTGGCATCCGTCACCTGCCCAGTCGGCTGGGACTGTAGGACGCACTCCTGGGTTAGGGTCTCAGACCACACAGGCGCAGCATGAACACAAATCTGGGACTGACCCTTGTGTACCGAGGGCAGTTCCCCTTCCGGGGCCCAGCCCCGTCCTTGACTTCTCGCTCGCTGGCCCAGGACGCGGGCTCGGAGGTTCCCCGGGGTGTGGAGGACAGCCTGGCAGGCAGGCACAGCCCCCCGTGAGCACTAGAGGGACAGTAGGGGTTGTGTTTCCTCCCTGTGGAGACCTCCCCACCCGAGGGTCCCCCCACGCCCCCGGAGCCTGGGTGTGTGGAGTGAGCAGAAAGGGCATCTGCCTTGAGGGTCCGTAAAGGAAACCCTAGACTCGTCCCGCCCCTCCCCTTCACCCCGGGAGCCGGCTCTGCTGTGGCTTTGGGGGCTTCACGGTCCTGCAGCGGGGCCCAGGGTGATTCTTACCTGAGGGAGCCCCGCACGGTCTGGGTGGGCGGGAGGGGAGCAGGCCCCTGGGCTGTCGGCCGTCCAAGACCAGACCCCGCTGGCCGGCTGCACCTCCAGAGCCCTCTGGCTTGTTAGCTGGCGGGGCAGTGTGGACGGTGGGGTTCTGACACAGAGCTGGAGCCAGGAGCCAGGCGGCAACAGACCGGCCGCGCGCCGAGGGCAGTGCTCCGTGGTTACCACGTGACCGCTTAGCCCAACTGGGCTCGCAGTTCAATTATTTACCCCAAAGATTGCTGAGTCATGGGTTTCCCCCAGATGAGTGTTACCTGAGTCGGCTAATCCGGAGAGTTGTACTGTAATCCCAGGCTCGCGAGTAACTGGGGTTGAGTGGACCTCTGATAAGCTCCCAGCCTCCCACGGGGCCCAGGTATGGGACAGGGTGGGTGAGGGCAGTGAGCAGGGAGCTCAGGTTCTGGGGTCCTTGGGGAGGTAGAAGGCGCATGAGCCCAGCCAGCCCTGCGATGAGGCACCGGCCGCCCTGCGGCCCTGGGGCCCGTTGCTGTGGTCACACGATTGACCCAGGGTGAGCGGGGTACCCGGTGGGGGCTGGGCTCTTGATGCCATCCCCGGACATCCTCCCTGTTCTGCCAGAGACGGTTCTGGTCTGCGCCGGAGCACCGGCCAGGTGTACCTGAGCCCGCTCGGCCCTGGGCAGCCGTGTCCCGGCCGCCGTTCCGTGTCCTCGTGTGGGAAGCAGGCAGGGCTGTTGCTGAGTGTGTGTGTGCGCACGCGCGTGTGGATGGCTGTGGGCAGGGGGCCAGCAGGCGTCAGGACACGTTACCAGCCAGGTGTGCCCTTCTGGCTGTGGGGGTGCCGGTCTGTGTGGCAGGTGGGGTCTGCCTGGGAGAGCCGGAACGAAGGTGAATGGTCCCTTTAACAAAGGGTGGACAGCTGGTTTTAAACCGATTATTCTGCATCTCAGGCCCCCGCCTTTACACCGAGTGAGTGAGAGTGTGCCCCATCGCCGCCACGTCGACGAGCTACGTGGAAAGGGGCCCGTCCTGTGGGGCTGCCCCGTCCACCCAGGTCTTCCCTCCACTTACCCCCACACGAAGGCCAGCCCAGGACCCACTTGGCCCCTGGTGGGGAGCTGTTTGCCCAGACCAGGAGCCGTTTGGGGCCGGGGGGGACGAGCTAAAGCGGTTCAGGGCTCAGGGCCCCTCCCTGGGGCAGATAAGGCTCACGTCGGTGCGGAGAGGAGGGTAGTGTTGGGGGGGTCATATAAACTTTATCTCCTGCCCCAGCTACTGGCAGGGGGGCAGTGAGAGAACTCCCTGGGTGGCCTGCCAGGTGGGAGCCTCGTCGCCCTTGGGGGTCTCCCTAGATGGGGGACAGAGCGCAGGCTGTGTGACACGGAGGACTCTGGTGGACAGAGCAGCCGGAGGCCAGGGCAGATACATGTGTGTGCATGCTGGGGGGTGGGGATGGGGCCCGGGTGCTGGTGTAAGGAAGGGGATTCTTGGGGCGGGGACCTACTGTAGGAAGGGGCCAGTCCTCCGTCTTAGGGGAGGGGCAGGGGTCTCTGGAGGCTCCTGACGTGAAGCATCCAGGGTGGGACTCGCGGCAGGTGGAGAGGGCCCAGGGAGGGGCCCTTTCGGCCCCTGGCGGGTCAGATGCAGCATGGAGGCTGGCCTTGGTGGCGGCAGGGATTGGACCTCATCCCCCACAGCCCCTGCTCAGGCTCCCTGTCTAAATCAGGCGAGGAGATAACAGTGAGGTCACATGTGACCTTTGAGAGAATTGCGGGACACCACCCCCAACCCTGCCCCCACCGTGTCCCTCGGCCTGTTTCTTTGTGCACTGAGGCTAGCCATCTTCACCTGTGGTCTGGCTGAGCACAGAAGAATCTCTGGTTCCCGACCCGCAGGCCCA
>PITB01034107.1:0-13378 GCA_004024585.1 Paradoxurus hermaphroditus
GCGGCCGACTTCGGCTCAGGTCATGATCTCACGGTCTGTGAGTTCGAGCCCCGAGTCGGACTCTGTGCTGACGGCTCGGAGCCTGGAGCCTGCTTCAGATTCTGTGTCTCCCTCTCTCTCTGCCCCCCCCCCACTCATGCTGTCTCTCTCTGTCTCAAAAATAAATAAACATTAAAAAAAAATTTTAACTCAACATTTTGGTTTTTCCTTTAATTGAATTCCTGTTGCCGGAAGGCAGAAAGCTTCTCCTAGAAGTCGGCTCATGAGCCCTAAACCCCTTTCCTCAGGAGCAGGGATCGGTCACACGAACCCAGGTTTGGCACGCACTGATCTGTGCTAAGGGGCCGGGGCAGCCTCGCTGGCCACCAGTTGAGTGCAAGGCTTGACCGGTGCTGTCATTGTACACACGTCCCACGACGAGACAAAAAAGGTAGCTGGACACAGACACTTCTCCAAAAACGACACGCCAATCGCCATCAGGTCAGTGAAAAGACGTGCACCGTCACTCAGCATCAGGCAAATGCAAATCAAAGCCACAAAATTGCCTCACATCTGTTCGGGTGGTTGTGTTCAAAAAATAAATAAATATATAAAAGGTAAATGTTGGCGATGATGTGGAGAAATGGGAGTTCCTGTACTCTGCTGGTGGGGATGGAAAGGGGTGGGAAGTTATGGAAAAAGTGGGGAAGGGCCTCAAGAATTTTAAAATAGAATATCGCAGGACCCAGCAATCCCAGTCCTGGGTGTGTCTGCAGAAGACCGGAAATCGGGACCTCGGAGGGATGGCTGCACTCCTCCTCTTCATTGTGATAATAACTCACGACAGCCCAGACAGGGACACGGTCCCAATGTCCTTGACAGAAACGCAGATGAGGAATATGTGGTACGCCCATACAGTGGAGTATTATTCAGCCTTTAAAAAGAAGGAAACCCCGCCATTTGTTAGCACGTGGAGCTGGAGGACGTTACGCTGAGGGAAATGAGCCAGGCGCTGAAAGCCCGCTGCTGCATGACCCCACGTGTACGACCTTGTCTAGTCAAACTTGTGGAAGCCGAGACTGAATGGTGGTTGCCATGGGGACAGGACGAGGGGGAAATGATGCTTCGAGGGTAGAAAGACTCGGTTACACAAGGTAAGTTCTAGAAACCTGTGGTACAGCCTGGCATCTGTAGATAGACGCACGGTACTGTGCACGGAAAACTGTGTCGAGAGGCTAGTCTCACGTTGACTGTTCTTACCACACACGAAAAAGCGAAGGGACACACACTTTTGGAGGTGACAGATGTGTATAACCTGGATTAGCATCAGGGTGGATGCGTACATCCAAACTCATCAAATTGTATGTATGAAATATGTACGGTGATTTCGTCTATCATTTATCCCTCCGTAAAGCTGGAAGAAATTAAATACAAATTACGTACACCCCTCCCCGCCCCCCACCCCACGGTAGCCATTTCGACTGTGGGATTATTTCCTCCCTGCCCAGAGTCCTACACACTCCGCTCTTGCTTTTCAAGACACCGAGGTAGCGTGGGGCCCCCTTCCCCTGCCAGAAACACTTGCTGTGGTCTTAGTCAATTTACCCCCTGCTGCTCCCCGCTTTTAAATTTCGTTTCAAAGTTGTACCACAATGTGATCTGTTTGAAGACATCGCAAGTGACAATTAGGAATTCAATTTAAGATAAAATCCAAGCCTATGTTCTGCTGCCAAGTCAAATAACTCAAATTAGGTAACGCCACCTGGCAGGCAGAGGCAACGTTTTCGGAGAAGGCAGGTTCTTTAAAAAAAAAAAAAAATCAGTGGTAAGCCGCATTCAGCATTTGAAAAGACAGGATCTTACAATTGAGGAAAAACAATGTAATAACTGTCATATGGAATCTACGGAAGTGAAGTTTTTAGGAAACTGTATTAAATAAAATCCATACTACGGGTGCAGCCCAAGTCAATCGTTTTCCTTACTGCCTCCTTCTAACATTCAGGGGTGCAAACCCTTCCAGGTCTTAACTAGAGTCAGTTCAGTCTCCAGCTCTACCAGGCGGAGATGGGACAGGTTCCGTGGCGGCTGCGAACCGGTGCGGCGTTCGCCACACACGCTGCTCAGTTATACCTGAATGCTGGCCGTCAGGATTCTACTGTGAGTAACGGAACAGCTTTTTCCTGAAACAACAGCGGTTGGGCTCAGCCCTCCTTGAAAGATGGGTGCCGTGGTGTGGCAGGCAGCTGGGTTGCCGTAGCAACGTATTGTAGACTGGGTGGTTCATCAACCATGGAAATGATCTTCTCATGCGAGTCTGAGACGAAGATCCCAGTGAGGCTGAAGTTGCGGGTTTCTTACTGTGTCCTCATGTGGCCAAAAGAAGTAAAGGATCCCCTGGCCTCTTCTTAAAAAAACAAAATACTGACCCCATGAGGCCTCCAACCTCCTGACCTAAGTACCTCCTGTGAAAACTAATGAAGGAGAAACTCACCAACATAGACTTGGGCTGCTAGAAGGAGAGGCGGGCAGTAGGAAACCACCGGATGTCAATTACAGGAAGAAGGGTCCATTTCAGAAGGGAGCAAAACAACAGTCAACAGGAAAAGAATCAATTACAGCCCCCAACAGGGAAAGGTGTGCCTTGCCTTTCATCCAGGAAATGGACTACCAGTGAGGCACCCTCAGGGCTCAGAGGGTGCTTTTCTCTAATGGGCTTCCATGCTAAACAACTCCTCCCAACTTCCCCCTTCTCCATTAAGTACTGTTTCTCTCCTTTGCCATAGCTTGCTTGTGCCGGATTGCAATTCCCTGGCATGCCCAATAAACCCCCCTCCTTTTTTTTTTTCTTCTTGCTGCTCCTATAACTAGGTTAACCTTCTGATGGCCCCACCTCCAAATACCATCCCAATGAGATTTGAGTTTCGACACACGGATTCAGGGGAACACAAAGGTTGAATCCTCTGCAGTCGGGGCGTGGAAGGTGATCAGTGGAGGAAGGAACGTGTCCGCAGAGGATGGGGTCCTGGTGGAAGGAGCTACGAGAACAAAGTACAAAGTATGGGGTGTGTCTAGGAGGGTCAAACGAGGGGGTGGGGTTCTACTTTGGCCGGAGGGATGTGAGAATGGGAGCCCTGACTCTGGAGCCAGAGGGTAGGTGGCTGGAGCGTGCCCCGCCTTCACTACAGAAGTACGAGTGTTTCCAACCCCATCTGGCAGAAGCCAGAGAGTTACAAGGTATTTGACCTTTATCTCGTGCCATTTAAAATGCGCTCCGACACCCGGGTTGGCTTTGGCACTTGAGCTAAAATGATGAACCCTTTTTTATTTCAAACTAGCCAGCTAGGATATCACTTCTAACCTTAAGTACAAATATGACATCTCCTGCGAAACAAACTCCAAGACAAAATATAATTGCTCCCAGGCTGCCGTACGCAGTACTGGTGCCTCACTGCGGTGTTGTCCCCCCGACCCCCGCGATTCACGTTCAACACCTGAACCGCTAGATTTTCGAAAACCTCCCATCCTTCAATTCTTTTTTTTTTTTTTAATATTAATCTATTTTTGAGAAAGAGAGGAGAGGGTAGAAGGAGAGAGAGAATCCCAAGCAGGCTCCATACTGTCAGTGCAAAGCCCGATTCAGGGCTCGAACCCGTGAACTGTGAGATCATGACCTGAGCTGAAACCAAGAGTCGGACGCTTAACTGACGGAGGCTCCCAGGCGTCCCCCCGCCCCCAAGTCCTCCGATTCCGACAGCTCCTAAACACGCTTTGTTACAGTAAGAGCTATAATCTAAGGACAAAATGGCTGGACTATTCAGCAGGCTTGAGCTCATCCGTTACAGTAAAACTCCTCTCAATCCCTTCCGTTCATTAAAAGGGGGCTGTGAGTTGACTTGTGTCCCCGAAAAGAAATGTTCAAGTCCTAACTACTGGTACCTATGAGTGTGACCTTACTTGGAAATAGGGTCTTTTGGGGAAGCAGTCAAGTTAAGACGAGATCAGAATGGACAGATCAGTGTGAGGGTCACCGGTGGGAGCTGGGGGGACGAGGAGGAGGGGGAACGGTGTAAAGTGGGGACATGGGCACTGTGGCGGGGTCAGCTTCGGGGCTTCCGTCGGTCGCAGCCACCTGAAGACGCTTTAACTGGGAGCTGCAGGAACGGACAACATCTTCGTGACAATTGTGGAAACCGGATTTCAGGTCCTCAGCGCAGCCTGCCCAGGGCACAGCTCGTCCCCTGCTGGTGTTGATTTCAGCCGTTAAACCTCAGTCACCTTGACACCACAGATAAAAATTTGGGCAGAAAAAATCTAATTTGCGGAATTGTCGAGGCTGGAGAGCCCTTCTGGATTCATTAATCATATCATTTCCTTCCTTCCTTCCTTCCTTCCTTCCTTCCTTCTTTTCCTTCCTTCCTTCCTTCCTTTCTTTTTTGAGAAAAAGAAAGAGAGAGAATCTTAAGCAAGCTCCGCACTTAGCTTGAAACCCGACATGGGGCTCAATCTCACTATCCTGGGATCATGACCTGAGCCAGATTCAAGAGTCGGACGCTCAACCAACAGAGCCACACAGGTGCCCCTCGTTAGACATACCCTAATCCAACTTCCTTTTTTAATATTGGCGGATTAATTTTTAAAAGTTTAGGATATACGATGGGGAAAAGACAGTCTTTTCAATAAATGGTGTTGGGGGACGCACGGGGGACTCAGTTTGTTAAGCGTCCAACTCTTGATTTCAGCTCGGGCCATGATCTCACGGTTCATGAGTTCGAGCCCAGCATTGGGCTCTGAGCTGACTGTGTGGAGCCTGCTTGGGAAACATTTAAAGAAGTAATTAATTAAATAGTGCTGGGAAAACTGGACAGACACACGCAGAAGAACGAAACTGGACCACTTTCTTACCCCATACGCAAAAATAAACTCAAAATAGATCACAGGCCTAAATGTGGGACTCGAAACCAAAAAATTCCTGAAAGAAATCTCTTTCAGCCAGTAATCTCTTGGATATCAGTCTCAGCAACATATTTCTGGATCTGTCTCCTGAGGCGAGGGACACAAAAGCAAAAATAAACTGTTGGAACTACACTAGAATAACAAAACTGCACAGTGCAGAAAACCATCATCAACGAGATGAAAAGACGACCTAGACGAGGAGAAGATATTTGAAAACGATACATTCCACAAGGCACTAATAGCCAAAATATATAAATAACATACAACTCAACGCTAAAACTACAAATAATTCATTAAAAACGAGCAGAGGGCCTGAAGAGGATGTTTCCAAAGAAGACACCCAGACGGCCAACAGACACATGAAAAGGTACTCAGTGTCACTCATCATCAGGGAAATACAAACCAAAACCACAACGAGATATCCCTTCACACCTGTCAGAATGGCTGAAATCAAAACCACAAGAAACCACAAGTGTTGGCGAGGACGTGGAGAAAGAGGCAGCCTCGTGCACTGTGGGTGGGAAGGCAAACTGGTGCAGCCACCGTGGAAAACAGTGTGGAGGTTCCTCAAAACGTTAAAAACAGAATTACTATATGATCTGCTAATTCCACTACTGGTTATCGCCCAGAGAAAACGAAGACGCTAATTTGAAAAGATACATGCACCCCTATGGTTATCGCGGTTTTACTTATAATCGCCAAGATATGGAAGCAGCCCGCGTGTCCACCGACAGATGAGTGGATAAATAAAATGTGGTGTGTGTATGCCATGGAAAATATTCCATTAAAAAGCCATGAAAATGAATGAGGAGCGTCTGGGCGGCTCAGTCAGTTAAGCATCTCAGTTCCGCTCAGGTCTTGATCTTGCGGTTCGTGAGATCAAGCCCGGTATCAGGCTCTCTGCTGTTGACACAGATCCTACTTCAGATCCTCCGTCTCCCTGTCTCTGCTGCTCCCCCAACTCGTGCCTCCGACTCTTAAAACTAAAAAAACATTTTTTAGAAAGCCATAGAAGAGAATGAGATCTTGCTGTTTGTGACAACCGGGATGGACCTAGAGTGTTAGGCTCGGTGAAGTCAATCAGTCAGAGAGACAAACACCGTCTGATTCCCCTTCTATGTGGGATCTAAAAACCAAAACAAATGAATACATGGCAACAGATCGATAAATACAGAGAACAAGCTAGTGGTTGCCAGAGAGGAGGGGATCGGGGGATGGGAAAAATGAGTAACGGGAATTAAGAGGTACAAACTTCCGGTTATAAAATGAAGAAGCCACAGAGAGGGAGAGCACAGCGCAGGGAATCCAGTCGATGATATGATACTGTCTCGGGGTGAGGGGTGACGGGTGGTAGGTACGCTTACCGCGGTGAGCACGGCATAAAGTTTAGGATTGTTGAATCGTTATGTTGTGAAACGGAAACTGATATAACACCGTGTGTCAACTCTACTTCAATAAAACCAACATTTGGGGGGCGCCTGGGCGGCTCAGTCGATGGAGCCCCCGACTTCGGCTCAGGTCGCGATCTCGCGGTTGGGGAGTCTGAGCCCCGCATCCGGCCAAAGGCTATCAAGCCTGTCAGAGCACAGCCCCCTTCGGATCCTCGGTCCCCCTCCCTCTGCCCCTCCCCCGCTGGCGCGCTCTCCAAAATAAATAAATACTAAAATAATCATAATACCAACATTTTTTTAAATGTTTTTATTTATTTTTGAGACAGAGAGAGACAGAGCATGAGTGGGGGGGGCAGAGAGAGGGGGAGACACAGAATCCGAAGCAGGCTCCAGGCTCTGAGCCATCAGTACAGAACCGGACGCGGGGCTCGAACTCACAGACCGGGAGATCATGACCTGAGCCGAAGTCGGTCGCCCAACCGACTGAGCCACCCAGGCGCCCCAATACCAACATTTTTTAAAAGTGACCCAGAGGGCTCAGTATTTTCCCCAAGTGCCACACCTGGCCCGAGGCACAGCTTCGAGTGAGAAATGCAGAGTTCCGTGGCGCCGTCTGATGCTCCTTGCACTCTGCCCGGGTCCCCTGGGAGACGAGGGGCCCCCAGGGTCCCTTCCCGCCCTTCGCGTCCAGAGTGGGTGTTAGGACTATGTCTCGCTCTAATCCCTGCTCTGACAACGGCAAAGTAAAGATGGTACCAGATGATACCCACCTGGCGGGGCTATTGTGAGGGTCAAACAGACGGACATACACAAGTAAAGTTCTTTAGCTTTATCTGGTGGAAAAGAGCGATGTCATATTTGCTATTACTAGCCGTAGGTATAGGAAGGAAACAGTTGCTTATTTCCAGGGGTGGATTTAAAATGATTTATACTCCGTTCATAGCAAGCCTTCAGTGAACACACAGGTGAATAAACAAACAGATGGGGGAGCGGATGAGGCAAAATACTTCTGAAGGATAGCTAACGGCTTTGATATTTTTCTTTTTTTTTTAATTTTTTTTACATTTATTTATTTTTGAGAGACAGAGACAGAGCACAAATGGGGGAGGGGCAGAGAGAGAGGGAGACACAGATTCTGAAGCAGGCTCCAGGCTCTGAGCTGTCAGCGCAGAGCCCGATGCAGGGCTCAAACTCAGGAACCGTGAGATCATGACCTGAGCCGAAGTCGGACACTTAACTGACTGAGCCCCCCAGGTGCCCCGGCTTTGATATTTTTCCACAGGCCACGTCCATGTAACAGACAGTTCCTTCATCTTAGGGCGTTAAAACGGTGACAACAGACACTGTGGCTTCCCAACAGGATGGACATTTAGGGGTGCGGGGCTCCGAATTAAAATAATCTTTTTACCCATAAAGCACCAGTCCCTCCCGTGCTCCAACACCGGCTCACTGGGGCTTGGACTCGCGGGAGGGAATCCCAGCTACGGCCAACGTGCCTGTCCGCCCTCACGGTAGCCTGCCGGCTGACAGGAGCTAGAGCATAGAAGTGACAGCTGATGACACCGGGAGACAGAGACAGATGGGAAAAGCACATTATCTCGCCTCTTAGCGTTTTCTGTCCTGTCGGGAGCACAGTTAAATTCACCCCGTTTCAGGACGCCAGAGATAAGGCTCACCTTGGCGGAGTCACCATCCAGCCAGGCACCTACTGTGTGCTAGGTGCTGCGAGGCTGGGAAGGCCCCTCTTCTCCACTCGGTCATGGAGAAAAGGGAGGCGATCCAACATTTCAGAAGGCTGAGGGAGAGAGGGGGCGGTGAACCGGCTTCTTACCCTACAAGAGGGTGGAGGAGTTCTCTTAGACCTGACCTGCCTCGGGGGACCAGGGAAGGCTGCAGGGGGAAGGGACATTGGAGTCTGGGCTCCGTGGATAAAGAAGAGCTTCCTGTTAGAAACGCTGGGAGGCCTCTGCAGCAGCAACAGCACGTGCAAAGGCCCGGGGACATGGAGAAGATCTGGCCCCTGCGTGGTGGCTACGGCCGGCCGCAGTTAATGTGTGCTGGGGAGGGGTGGGAGACTGGGACAAGCAAGGCCGGAAGGGACTTAAACTCTATCCTACCAGCCGCTGGAAGGTCGTGAGCAGGAGAGGGTCACAATGCAATTAACCCACCTCCTCATTTTCAGGAGGAAGTGTTGCTCTGGAGATGTAGGACTCCCCCAGGGCCGCTAAGTGAGGCTGTGCGGGCCACAGGACCCAACTCTGTAAACTCTCAGTTCCCTTCCTCCCCACCCCACTCCGTTGCTCGCTCTACACCCAGAAAGGAGGGGGGAGAATAACATAAAACAAAGCTCCCTGTGGCACAAAAGGGTAAGGAATTCTGGTCAGAGCTTTCTGAAATTGAATCTCTGTTCCACGTAACAGCTTGGAGACGCCGCTTCCTCATCTGTAGAACAGAGAAGGTGGCATTTTCCACGCAGGACTAAATGAGACAAACATTGTGAACACACCCAGCATAGTGGGTGGAAAGTAGCAGGGGGTGGACGGCCATGACCTTGGACGGCAGGAGGCTTAGGAATCTCGGTAAGGGGGGGGTCCCATCCTAGTTTCATAAAATAAATCTGTAGACCAGGCTTATTTTCATGGAGGATCCTTAGGGGGGGGAAATGCTCAAGTCTCTGTGTTAGGGGGTTCCCTTCACCCACCCATCCTCCCTTGGGCCAAACTAGCCCGGGGCTGCCTGGGAGGACTGCTCCTTGCCGCAAACCTCCCTGCTCGGCATTTGGATTCTGAGCAGCTTTGTTTCTCTGAAATGATTACCCCCAAGTTATTTGCACTGATTTGCATGTCAGGTTCATTGCATTTCGGAATGGTTCTTTTGTTTCCAGTATAGCAGACTCGCTGGAGAAGGAACACCTGAGCGTAGGAAACACGGGTGCGGGCTGAGAACATTTAGGGTTTTGAAGCTGGGAATACACCGCGGCCGGGTGCTGGGATCCGCGCCGCGTGCATTTCAGGGGCGCGCAGTGTTTTGTTTCAAGCCAGAGGCCTTGGCGGCACCGGATCGCCAAACCCAACCGGCGAGGGGAAAGGGGGCGCTTAATGAAATTGTGTAATTAAGTAGGTTATATATCCTCGTGTAACAGCTAAGCGCTGGCGGGTCGCTCTGCCCTATGGGAACAGCGAAGCGCAAAGTACTTCTTCCTCCTCTTTGCCTTTGCCAGTGGTAACTTGATGGTTCATTTTGACTTTTTGAAATTCTCTCCTTCCCTGGTTCCTCTCTGACTGCTCTGTAATGCCCTGAGAGCCTGGGTCCTTCAAGTCAGGCCTGGGACCCCTCCCCTTTCCTGTCTACTCTTCCCCGTCAGGAATGTGTCACTCCGTGTCATAGGGTCTCTAAGAGAATGAACTCGAAGCTTTGTCGGGTTTTGAAATGATCATCTTTCCCGAGATGAGGATTTTTGGTTTCATTTTTCCTTTGGAGTTCTTCACCCTCACGGCCAGCATGTCCATGACACGCAACCACTTTCTAACAGAATTTGCTCCTTTCCCCGCGAACTGTTCTTTCTCCTCCTGTGCAAAGAGCCTAAAACTTGACATTGGAGACTCTGTGCTTAAGTTCTTGCACTACATAAACCATGTGACTTTGACCCGGTCATGTCGCTTCTCCCCTCAGTTTCCTAAAACGGGGCCAACAACACCTACTTCAAAATGCGATTATAAAGATCAAATGAGAACGGGGGTGGGGTTGGGATGGGTCCTGAAATGCCAAAATGAAGGTCAAACGTGGGGGCATTTGGACGACTTCTCTTACTGGCCCAGAGCCTGGACCAGGGAGAGGCGAGAAAGAGCTTGCCTCTTGTCCATAAAAGGAAGGGGTGCCACTGCTGATTGGTTCAGGGGTGAGCACATGACCCAGGCCACACCAATCAGAGTGGGCGAAACTTAGCAGGGGCGTGGACTCCTCCAGAGACCCCGCCCCGCCCGCGCCCCGCCCCCTGCGGCACCAGGGCGAAGGAACAGGGTGTCAGCTGGCGCCACCACCTGGAGGGGGAAGCAGGCCTGGGACGCGAGCTTGCGGGGGAATGCGGTGTGGAGCGGGAGCGGGGTCTCCCTGCGCACAGCCCTCCTTTCACACAGCTTGAGTGACCAGAGCCCTGGAGAGAAACTTGCCTGATCTCCAGGCTCTTGGTGGCTCTGGGGGCGGAGCTGGAATCTGTCCCTGAGGAGGACTCCCTGGGGCGTCCTTTTGGCCGTGTCCGCCTACGCAGTGTTCTCGGATGAGCCCTGAGCAATCCCGACGCAGTATTTCCCACTGAGATGGCGTGCGTTCTGTGTGCACGAGTTGAAGACAGATGGGAGGGGGTGAGGAAAGGGGGGAGTGTGGGTTGAGGGGTGCACCGCCCAGCGTCTTCTCCGTGGAAGGACTTGCTGCCCAAATGTGGGGTGTGCCCGTGCCCCCTTCCGGGGTGCCTCAGCTGCAGAGCGCCTGGAGAGGGAGGATGGGCGCTCTGTGGTCCCCTCCCAACTCCTCTGCCCTTCTCTCTCCCTCTGCCCACTCCTGCTGCCTACCCTGCTACATCTCTGAGATGGCTTCCCAGGGCACCCGGTGGCTGCCTCCGGTGGGATCCAGCAGGAGGACTGGGGAATTTCGAAGGCGGCAGGTGAATTCCTACCGGGTGGCCATGGGCAGGATACCACATCCCGGAGCAGGGCAGGCTGTAAGAAGGAAACATCCAGGAGATATGAACTTTCTTCCTTCCGGGTGGAAGCAAGCCCAGGGGACGTGAGCAGCAGCGACCAGGGGACGTGAGCAGCAGCGAGACCGGATACTGATACAGAGTGTCCTTCTCGTAATAATTCACTCGTGTCATCCTCAAACCTCAGAAAACTCTCTTCAGTCCAACAGCCTTAAACTGAGCGTGTCCGTGGTGCTTCTTGTCCGTCTTTGGACCAGAATGGAAGGAGCAGCTTCCCAGAGAAGTAGTTTGGGGCTCATCGGAGGTGGTGGGAGAAGGTCAGAGCAGGGGCCACAGTGCAAGGGGACCATTTACAGTGGGGTAGCTGGCATCCCCTGGCCCGGGGCTGTGGACGAACTCCCCACGGCCTTAACCCAAAGGTCTCAGGCAAAGGGAGTGTGGCATATTAAGGCGCAATTTCCCTGCCTGGAATTTGAGTGGGGACACTCGAGTGACAGTGGACAGGGTCCATTTGCCGACTGACCCACGAGGAAGATGGCTGAGGGGTGTGGGAAGAAAACAAGGGCTACTTAGCAGGCAGTGGGCCCTTCCAGAAACCCAACCCCAAGGCAGAGACCGCAGCCCAGAGACTGGGTCCCAAATACAAATTTCCCCAACCTTTCCAGGACCCCAAGGGCCTGCAGCAGTCGCTGTCAAGACACGGGGATCTTGTCGGATGCAGAGGGTTCTCAAGGATTTAGCAAGCGGGTGGCGACAGCCTCCCGTCAACCCAGCGGAGTGGAGGTGAGCGTCTACGTTTCCCAGATGGGCACACTGAGACGCAGACGCATGAGGTGCCCAAGCACGTGTATACGCAGCAGGTAGCACAGTGACGAGCCCTCTGGTCCCGCCACCCCCACCCCCGCCTGTCTGACCGAAGCCTTGGCTTGCTGTGTTTCCGCCCCGCGCTCTGATTAAGGCGGTGAGCAGAGCCCAAGGCCATTTACGAAATGCACTTGATGCCAGTGAGAGACCGCAGAGAGAGAGTGGTAGCCCGGCTCCCACCACATGCTCTTATTTGGTGGGTGCGCCCGCTCCGGGGAGCCAGCGGGCCGTTAGGGCTTTGCGCTGTCCATTTAGAAGATGAAGGGCCCTGGATAGGAGCCTGCTGTGGAGGGGGAGGGAGCGGCCCGAAGCAGAAAGAGCAGGGCCAGAGCCGGGACAGGGCAGGAGAGGTGGAGGGGCCCTGGGCTGGACGTAAGGAGGGCGGGGGGGGGGGGGGGACTCTTCTCCTCCTCCCCCAGCCCGGGGCCAAGTAGTCCGCGGTCAGACTTCCTCTCCGACGAGACAGGAGGATGGGAATGACTAAGCCACTGTTCGTGGCGTCAGCGAGCGTGTCTTCTGTTTTTGTCTCCGCGGCCACACAGCCAGGGCCGCGCGTACCCATCTTCTTTTTGGTGATGAGGAAGCTGAGGCTCAGAGAGGCCAAGTCACTTGTCCAAGGCCACGCAGTCTGCCCGGGATGAGAACACAGCCTTTCCTGCTGCAGGGGCTCTTGGTCCCAACATCTCTACCAGCAGCCAGGCCTGGAAGCCAGGAAGGCTGCTTAGGAGGCCCGCTGCCTTCAGCTCACGGGGAGGATTTCCTCCGAGCTGGGGACTGCACCACTTTCTCCCAAAGTTTGCAGACAGATCCTGTGCCTTCTAAAGTCGTAAAGCTAATATTTGCCTCATTTGACTCCGTGTTCCATGTGCATACCCCACTGGCAGGAATCTTGGAGAGGGGAGGGACCGAACGGCGGGGGGGCGGAGGGGGGGAGGGTTCAAACAACCAGCCCTGCCCCCACCTCCAGCAGCAGCTTCTTTTTCTTTTTTTTCTTTTTTTATTTTTTAATGTTTATTTATTTTTGAGAGATGAAGAGAGTGAGTGGGGGGAGGGGCAGAGTAGGAGGGAGACAGAGGGTCTGAAGCAGGCTCGGTGCTTCCGGCATGGAGCCTGATGCAGGGCTCGAACCCATGAACCGTGAGATCATGACCTGAGGCGAAGTCGGGAGCTCAACTGACTGAGCCCCCCAGGCGCCCCAGCAGGTGCTGTTATTACCTTCATTTTATGGAGGTAAAACCGCAGGCACGGCAGGGACGAGCTGTGACCCCAGCAGCAGAGTGTGCTCCAACCCCGCCTCCCCCGGCCCAGTCTTCAGCACTGAGGAGACGTGCCCGGCATGTTTGCTGAATGACTGAATGCTTGGGTGACGCCCAGGGAACAGAGTGCTTGCATGTGCGTGTCCCCAGCCAGCCTCACACAGGACAGGCTCCATCGTAGCGGCAGGACGATTCATGGGGCTGCGTGGGTGCGTGAGGACTTTCCTGGGACCTCTGCC
>PITB01034108.1:0-13399 GCA_004024585.1 Paradoxurus hermaphroditus
GGGAAGATACGGGTGTCAGCGGGAATGCCCGTGGCCGCAATTACAGAACACCCCACAAACTCCGTTCTCAGGCTTTAGAGACAGTTTCTTGTCTCATATGAACAAGCTCTCTGGGGCCCTGAGATCCTCGGGGTGGTGTGGCAGCAATGTGACGTCACCATGGATTCGGGGTCTTCCCACACGTCCGTCCTACCTCCCTCAGCATATTGGCTCTTAGTCCTCATGGCCACAAGATGGCTGCCAGGATCCGGCTCTCCCATGCCTGGAAGGGTGAAAGAGTCAGGGGCAAAAGATTTTGTCAAGAGTTTTCTCCATTTTTTTTTTTCTTTTCCAGGGTGGGTGGCCACCCAACTTATTTCTTGTATCTCATTAACCAGAACAGATTCACATACCAACTCCCGAATCAGCCACTGACAAAGTGGAAAAAGATGTACCATTATGGCTATAGCACAGATTGGTCCTCTGGGATTAAGATGGGTTAGCTTCCCTGAGATCTTGAGGTCACTAGCTCCTACCTCCACACAGAATCAGGGATCCGTTTGCAGGAAAGAAGAGCCAGGCGATGGCTGCGGGGAAGACAACCAATAGTGTCTGTGTTACTGTGACTGTTGCAGTCGTTACTAGAAGATTTTGTTAACCTGATGGAAACTTGACCCTTATCATCAGGTCTACGGTGATGAAGGGAATGGTCGCCACACTAGGAGTTACAGAAGACCTGGGGAATAGTCCCGGCCCCCCTGGTAAGCAGGTTCCTTCTTGGCAATAGGGGGTCTTCTAGGCACGGGGGTCGTCTCCTTTTCTATTTAACATCATTAGCTGCATGTGCCTCATGAATAAAGTGGCTGCTGGGGTGCCTGCAGCTGAATCTATGTTCTTCACATAGTAACATCTGATTATGTCTCCTTGGTCACCTGCCTAGCCAGTGAAGACCGAGAGGCTGTTTAAAAGCATGCTACTTCGATTCAGATACCAGAATATCCAGCAGAAAGTGCTGGAAGTAGCCACGCTAGCAAGAAAATTGCAGCAAAGGGAAGGAGAAAATGCCTTTTCTGTGACAAACCTTACAAAGGTGTGTGATTAATGTGGGCGCACACACCTTTGATTAAATAGAAAAAAAAAATAAGATGGGGGAGTCATAGGTGAAGTGGGTATCCATCACAACCTTGACCTGGGGGGGGAGGGGAATGGGCAGACACTGACCCAGGTCGCTCTGCCGCCTGGCCCCCATCCAGTCCAGTTTCTCAGCTGGAGCAGAAAGCCAGAGAAGCGATTTCATCTAATCACCGGGGTTATTTTCTCAAAAATCGGTTTCTTTTTAACTGTTTTTCAGGAGGAACGAGAAAGAACATAAGAGGCAGCCAAATTGCTGTCTCTGCTGGCCGCCGCTCTGCAGAGGGGGCCGGCTGAAAGGGGCAAAGGCCTTCGGGGCAGCCTTCCGTTTTCGATCCATCTGGAGAGACAGCGGCCGCAACGCTCCTCCGTGAAATGAAATGGCGACTTCGGGAGAGGCAAAATAGATCGGGGCGAAGCCAGAGAGCGGCGGCCAACCTGAGCGAGAGGCCCAGAATCAACGGCTATTAACTCCCGGGCTTTGAATTCTTTGAAAGGTCTTCAAGCTCAACTCTGGAAGCCAGAAGTCAACTTCAAGGACTGGCGTTTGACTCCAACCGGGCTCCTACCTGGCTGTGTGGCCAAGCAAAAGTCGCTCACCCTCTCTGGGCTTTATTTCTGCATATGTCAAGTGAGGTGGAATGCCTTCCACTCCGCCTGCTCAAAAAGACAGTAGCTAGTAAGATGAGGCCTCTCTGCAGTTACACGCCCTGGTTACAGGGGGCAGGCTGCACGGGGTTCCCTCCCCAGGGAGGGAGGGGCATGCATGGGGGGCGGGGTATGCGGAGGAGGGCGGGAGAGGCGTGGATAGTCATTACAGTGTTTCATACCTGGTGGACACCAGTTTCTACATCCTCGGTGCTGTTGAAGCTTTGGGCTGAACAGCCCCGCTGTGGAAGGGGCCGTCCTGTGCCTTGTGGGACATTCAGCGGGTTCCCTGGCCTCTTCCCACTGGATACCGGTAGCGCCCTCCCCTCCAAGTTCTGACAGCCAAAAGTACGTCTCCAGACACCGCCAGATGTCTCCTGTGTGCAAAACTGTCCTCAGTCGAGTCACTGGCCTAGAAAAAAAGAGGACGCATGTCTCAGAAATATTAGCTGACTTCCCCAAAGTCACACGGGCGGGGAGTGAGAGCAGCCAGCTCTCATCCGTCCTGTCCCATTCAGAATCGGTGTCCCTTGAGCAGATATTTTCACAGCTGGGATTGCGGTAGAGTTGCACCCGACGTAAATACAACTGGAAGCACCTGCCCGAAAATAAAACCCGGGAAGATTATCGTTAGTTTGACCGCAAGTATGATAGCGAAGGTAATGCTAACAATGAAACACTGACTATGGAAATGTATGTAAATAATCCAGCTGGCCACGCCCCGGCACGGAGCCCCGCCCAGTGGGAGGCGGAGACTCAGACGGGTCAGCGCTTCCTGCGCCGCCTCGGTGGCCCGGGGCCAGTCCGCTCGGGCTCGTCTACCCACGCTGCGTTTGCTTCTGGGGTTCGAATTAGAGTCGGTCGTCTCGCACTCGATCTTCCCTTCGTTCAGTAATTTTAGAACCTGAGCCACGCCCGGCTTTGGGTGCTACCCCACTGATTTCCAGAGAGGAGGACACTGCCACCGCCGGGGCTCCGCGGTAGAGCCGGAACAGGGCCGCCTGGTGGGAACCCACCGAGCCTGATGGTTCTGCTGCTGAAGAGGAAATGAGAGGCCTGAAGAGGCAAGTCAACTGTGAGCCCGCACCTCGCCCCTTGCAAGACGCATTTCAAGTTTCCAGAAGCTGATGGAGGGTGCCCTGGACACAAAGGGCACTGTGCAACTGGAAGGTTCTGTGACAGGGCGGCTCATACACCATACTGCATCTAAGTCGCCAGCAAATTCAGCTGTCCTCGTGGAGGGAGACGGAGCACAGAGGACTCTACATGGGCGGGGGTGCTTTAGGGGTCGCGTCTGGGGACTGGATGCCGTGATGTCGAATAGGCCAGGGAAGCTCAGAACGCCTGTAGAAAGAATGCAAGAGTAATTGGGTTTCCTAAGCGTAAAACAAGTGGGGGCGGAATCAAGGAGGGAAGCTGCAGGCTTCCTTGGTGCCCTTGAGGAGTCCTTGACCGACAGTGTCCGCCAGAACAATGGTTAGGAGGACAGGGGCTTGAGCTCGCCTGTGTGGGAGAGCTTCACGGCAACCTCACTTACCAGCTGTGCCACCTCGGGTAGGTTACCTAGCCTCTCTGTTCCTTAGTTTTGCTGTTTCTAAAATGGAATTCTCACAAGGATGTATATTAAGCTCGACCATATATGATGGCTGTTCCCCATAGAATATGGTTAGTAATTGGTAATTCTGGGTCAACCTAATAGTCCCAGGGTTGTGTGAGGGGTTGAGTTAATAACTGAAAAATGCTAAGAACAGTGCCTGGCACCTAATAAGCTCTAGGTAAGTGTCGGGACCACTATTTATGAAGCTTTAAGGAAATGTATCACATCTTTTCCATGTGTATAAGCGGCGTGCTTCCCACCGTTTTCTTTTTTAAAGAATTTTTTTTAATGTTTTATTTATGAGAGAGAGAGAGACAGAGAGACAGAGAGAGAGAGACAGAGCGTGAGCAGAGGAGGAGCAGAGAGAGAGGGAGACACAGAATCCGAAGCAGGCCTCAGGCTCCGAGCTGTCAGCACAGAGCCCAATGCGGGCCTTGAACCCACAAACTGCGAGATCGTGACCTGAGCCAAAGTTGGAGGCTTAACTGACTGAGCTGCCCAGGTCCCCCCCATCAGTCATTTTCAAACTATATCACATCCCCTCAGACCACTGTGAGCTGTTATTAGCTTAAAAAATAAAATGAGTGGGCCAGAATTTTTCTTAATAGGAAGGCAACAGAACAGGAAAGGAAACCGCAGGGAGTTTACTCACGGTAAGGGAAGTGCTTTCCGAGTCTCGTCAACTCTGTCACGTGTGCGTCTGCCCGCATGTGCGTGTCTGTGCACGCGTGTGGTGTCATAGGTGATGATGAAAAATACATCGATGCTGTGTGTCAGGGAGAGAAAGTTTTAGAGTCACTGCATAAAGTAGGGACAGGCTATTGTGAGCACTTTCAGAGATTTTTTTTTAAGAGAAATTTTGACTGGGCCGTTCACTGGCTTAAGGTCTTGACTGAGTTCCCAGGCCTCTCTGTGCCTCAGTGTCTCCTCATCTGGGGAGGACGCTTCCACCGGCTTCACGAGGCTGCGGCGAGAGGATGAACAGAAGCAGGTGGAGCCCCACGGCACGGGGTAGAGACCCAGGCCCACTCGGGCTTTTGCTGTTTGGGTGGTGGTTTGCTGATTACCGGGACAAGCGACTTGGCATAAGCTGGCTCTGCACTGCCGAAGGGAGAAATTGATCTGCGCCTGATTTCAGGGAAAGTTCACGAGGCAGAACATGCTTGGATAAAACAGCCTCAAACCAGGAAAAACCACGTCCCCCTGGAAACAGTTACGCCGGACCAAGAGACTCCGCTACGGACAGATGGCGTCGCCGTGGAGAGAGACCAGTCCGGGAAGGCTTCCCGAAGGAGGGAGTGCTCAGCCGGTCTCCAAGAGATTCAGGGGTGGGATCAGAGGAGAGCCAGGCCAAGGACACCCGGAGAGAAAAAACGACGGCGGAAACCCCAGCGAGTCGTAGTCGGCGAATCTCGCGCTGATGATGTGCTCGGGAGGCGGCCGGCTCCTGGCGAGGGGACACATCGGAAGTCCCAGGTGCGCGCGGGCGAGGACGTATTAGGAGCGTGTCCGGGCCGCGCATCTGCCCGTGCGGTGCAAGTGTGTATGAATATTAATAACCATTTGTTCCCCAAGGACCACAAATCAGTTAATTAGGGCCCTGTCAACCTGTTTATGCGATCCAGAAATGAAAACCCATCAGCGGCCAAACATGAAATTAAGCGGTCCGTGTGTGGGCTGCCGGGGGCTGGAGCAACCCTACGGCAGCGCCCCCGCCCCCACCCCTCCCCCCTCCCCCCGCAGGGAGGCGGGGCTTCCTCTCCCGGCCCTTGTTTTATTCAAGTCCGTGGTCGCGGGAGGCTCATGATAGATGGTACCTCGCGCGTGGCTCCGCCGCACGAGGGGAGGGGGCGATTTCAGGCCGCCCGTAAATTAGCCGCGATCCGGGGTCCTGAAAGCGAGGCGGAGTGCCCATAAATCAGGGCTGCAGAGACAGGTAATCAGGGCCCCCGATCCGGGCGCTCAGCGCCAGAGGCCTGGGCCCATCCGTCTCCTTCCCGGAGCCACCGCGCCGGGGTCAGGGTCTGGCTCTCGCTGCCTCTGGGCGGCTCCGCGTCAGGGGCCTGGGGCACGTTCCACAGAACAAGCCTCGGGAAGTTAGAGGCGGAGAGACAGAGACAGAGACTGCGGCAGAAAGAGCGAGGGGTTCATTCCGCAAGCAGCAAGGGCGGGCTCTGTGCTCGGAGTCCGGAGACAGAGACTGCGGCCGGGAGGGAGCACAGCAGACCCAGGTGGCGGCGACGCGGAGAGCCGCAGAGAAAGATCCGGCTCGCGGCGCGCGGCGATCCGACGGAGGTGAGACACCCAACCCCTCGCCGCGCCCCGCAGGGGGCTCCCCTCCTGAAAGCCTCCTCGGGAGGCAAATTCTTGCGATATTTTTTCCTCAGGGCCAAAAAGAATGTGGTGTCCTGACCGCATTTGTGCCAAAACAAGCCCAGGATCCAGGAACGTGCATTAAAACGGGCCCCATTTACTTGAAGAGCGGGCCCGGAAGACCATCGAACCCGTCGGGACTAGTCGCGAAAACCCGTTGTCCCCTTGGTGGGAGTCGTAGAAAACGGGGCCATGTGGACGGATCCTGGGTGGCCTCCCCGGTTCACCCCCGGCTCCTCTACTCACGGGCCATGTGACCTCCGCCACGGTACACCAGCCCTTTGTGCCTCAGTTTCCCCATCTGCAACGTGCGGCGAAAACAGGCTGGACCACTGGGGAGGGTTCGAGGCTTTACTATACGGGAAGTGCCACGTCCCAGCTCTCTGGGCACTTGCCGGCCTGAGGAGGCTACAGAGATTGGCTCTCGCTCCCTCACAAGCCGGCTGTGCAAATTTGGGAGGTTACTCAACCTCTCTGTTCTGCCACTCTCTCTTTCCCCTTCTGGTGGGTGGAACGTAGGTCTCACGAACCGTGTTTGGCCACAGGGATGCGGACTGATGGCTCACCCCGTTCTTCCTGCACTCCTACCAAAGGGCAAGGGGCCGGCAGGGCTGTGCCCCCTCTAGACACTCTGCGGGAGAATCCGTGGCCTTCCAGCCTCTGCCTCCAGCTTCACGGCGCGCTCTCCCCCCAGCGTCCTCTCCCGGTCTACGCGGACACTTGTCTTTGCCTCTTGGGCCCACCTCGGCTACTCCAGGACTGTCTCGTCTTCAGATCCTTCACTTAATCACATCTGCAAAGATCCCTTTTCCAAATACGGTCACGTTCGCAGGTCCTGGGAGTTTGGATGTGGACATATCTTCTTGGGGGCCACTGTGCAAGCCACTGCACAGCCCAAGATGGCGACGACAGTGGCCCGAAGCCGAAGGGGCGCAGAACCAACCTGGCGACAGCTCATGCGTGCACGGCCCCCGCCCCGGCGCCAGGGGCCGGGCCACCCGCCTCGCCTGGACTTTAACTCTGTCCCCCTTCAGGCACAGGTGCTGCGATTACACTCATTGGACAGATGAGGAAACTGAAAAAAAAGCATGAGCTGGTCAGAGCCGGCAGTGGAAGCTGGCGGTCCGTCTGTCTGTCTGTAGAGTCTGAGCTCTGGCCCACCCAGCAGAAGGGCTCTGAGCCCTCCCCGTTTCCTGGGAAGAGTCCAGAAGCTCGGTTATTATGCGACACTTCCCGGTTTAACAGGTTGGGTGGTTTCTTTGTTAAAAACCAAACGAAACACACCAGGGGTTGGCGTCTCTGGGCCGGCCACCTCCGCCACACCGGACAGCCCGTAGGTCCTCGCCGCCCTCGTGACAGCTAACTCACAAGTCACGCTGGCATCCGGCCCCTAAAGGAGCTGTCGGCGGGAGGTGACAGCACCGTAATTCCATTTTGATTATTACGGAGCGCCGGTCATTTCTGGCTCCGCGGCGCTGAGTGACGGGTGTGATTTGGGAGTCTTACGCCGGGATTAGGGAGGCGCGGCATTGCCCTCTGAGGCCCATCCTGGCCGCAACAAGTTGCTGCGGTGGATGCTGATAAAAAGCAAATTATTTTATTCTGTTCGCAGTCAATTCCGACTCCAGGCTGCCGAGTCCCCCAAGAAATAAGGTATTAGCACCTATCTTGTGGAGCCGAAGTCTTCGAGGAATAGTAATCCTCAAACAGATGGAGGAGAAGTCATCCTCAAAGCATTAAAATCCAGCGGCGCGCGCCCCGCTCATCCTTCTTCTTTAACGAGTCGCGCTCCGTCTGGACGCGTTTGGGGCGAGAAATGGATTCAAACCGCATTTCGTGGACGAGGAGAGGGTGGCCCCTGGGGGGCAGTTCCTCATACCAAGGGGAGGAATTCTGCACTTGGGTCCTCGGTCTGGGTCACGGGCGCTGGGCCCCCCTGGCTATCAGAGTCTATTCCTTCATCTGGTGACAGCACCACGTTCTCTTTTGTGGGAGCACCCCTCCCCCTCCCCCATGGGGATGGATGGTTCAGATGGGGCCAGGAATGGGCGTGTTGACTGATGCCTCCGTCGCTCGCAGGGTGGGGCCACGTGACCCGAGGTGGTCCAATCAGAGTCAAACCTGGGGTCTTAGCTGCCCCAACTGGAAAAGAGGCTCCTTTTTTTTTTTTTTTTTTGCTACAACAGTTGCCCTGAGGGCAGAACAAAGGCCCAAGGTTGCTGCTCAGCATCACTGCGGCCAGTCGGGGATCAGGCCAAACAGGAGGAAGGCAGAAGTGAGAGGTAAAGACAACGAATATACGGTTCCAAAATCCGGGCCACTTAAACCCTGGCTCCAGCCGTACCTGAAGCTGCCAATACCTCCAGCTTTCGTTGATATAAGCTAATACACTCCTTTCATTTCAGTCCTTTTGATTGGGGTTTCTGTCACTTGCAGTCAGAAGAATCCTGACGCAGCGTCTCCTCGGAAGGTGTCGGCTCCTGCAGGGTGCTGGTCTAGCCCAGGGCTCCTGCCAAAGGGAACCCACAGGGAAAATGCCCCTCCTTTTGCTTGGTCAGACACACCAGCCTGGGCCCCTCAGACCGTTTGCTTTTCTTCTTTCTCTCTCTCTTTAAAGTTTATTTATTTCAAGAGACAGAATGAGAGAGAGAGCGCGTGCATGAGTAGGGGAGGGGCAGAGAGAGAGAGAGAGAGAGAATTCCAAGAAGGTGCTTCACTGTCAGCGTGGAGCCCAGTGTGGGGCTCGGACTCATGAACCGCAAGATCACGACCTGAGCCGAAAGGAAGAATCGGATGCTTCACAGACCGAGCCACCCAGGTGCCCCCTTTTCTTCTCTGAAGTCCGAGTTCCAAACCCAGAGAGCCTGAGTCCGTTCCTGGTTAGTCCCTCCTGTGTGCAAATGAACTCCATCTTCCCCCGACTGACCCCAAAACCCTCGCGTGCACTGCTTCGGACCTAACCCATCCGACCCCGAGAGGCGTCTTGTCCAGAATTGAACTACCGACAAACCCGTGCTCGGCACGGGCCTCGGCGGCACGCGGTGAGTGTTCTCGAAATATTTGCTAGGCCGACGAATCACCAGAAAGGGTAGAAATCAGGCCTCTGGTTTTCTCAGCCCTCGACTGGGTTGCATCCCAGAGTCTTCATGCTCTTAAAGAACCTTGAGTGCTGGTTCTGAGAACGGAGCGAGCAACAGAGCCTACTTTCTCCTTCTCAGCTGCCGCTCATGGAAAACAGCCTCTCGCATCCTTGTCTACCAGGCTTCAACCGGAGATTTAAATTTTTTTTTAACGTTTATTTATTTTTGAGAGACCGAGAGACAGCATGAGCAGGGGAAGGGCAGAGAGAGAGAGGCAGACACAGAATCTGAAGCAGGCTCCAGGCTCCGAGCTGTCAGCCCAGAGCCTGATGCGGGGCTCGAACCCACAGACCTGTGAGATCAGGACCTGAGCTGAAGTCGGTCGCTTAACTGACTGAGCCACCCAGGTGCCCCTCAACCGGAGGTTTAAAACGTACTTTCCTCCAGGTTAATTTTCTTTGCTTTCTTGCCTCCTCCTTAGCGAGGCTTGCTCCAACCACCACCCCATTCCCCCCCACCCCGCCCCCGTGTTCCCTGGAGCGTTTGCCACCAGCTGGTGCAACGATTCACTTCAGATGTATTCCGTGCATCGCCAGCCCCGAGAGAACAGACCTTTTGTTTGCGGTCCGGCTCCTAGAAGACCTTCTGGCCCGAAGCAGATGCGCCAGGAGAGTTTGTTGACTGAGCCAGTGAATGGATGGAACTTACTTGCTAACTCGGACGATCTCCGTTTTTGTCCTTGTTTTATTCCCATGCCATCCTCCCAAGAAGTGGAGGCCGCTCCGTTCTGCCTCTAAGCCTCCCCCGTTGTCTGGCTTCTGCCGGAATAACAGGTCCTGTCACTGGTGCCAGGACGTCTCCATCGTGGGCCCCTGTGTGCTGTAGGTTTGCCCCTAGGAAGTAGCCTGCAGGAAAGGGTGTCAGCGCGGTGGGGCCCGCTGAAACAGGCTCTCTGCTGGTCACTATGGAGACACCGCACAGGGAAAGCAGGCTCTACCGCGTCGGAGCCGTGTCACCACACGTGACACCGAGGCGTCAGTGATCTCACTAGCGATTCGAACCAGTGGCCCCTGGACTTTTCCTGCTTGCACCTCTCTGGCCCCCTTTTCCACTGAGCTCGGGAGATGAGAGCGAGTGTCGTTTCGGGCCCTCGGGTCTGTGGCATTTACAGTCTGCCTGATATCTTCGGAAAACATTTATTGAACACCTATTATGCGCTTGGGCCTGAGGGCGGCGAGACAGTGAAGAAGTGGAGCGGGGCGGCCGAGAGCCTGTGTCCTGGAGCCTGGCCGCCTGGGTTCAAATCCTAAAACCATTGTCTTGGTCTGGGTGGGGCTTTCAGATCTGAGTATGAATTCTTGAACACGCCTTCCGCTGGAAGTACACTGTAGTTCCCCTTCCGTGGACCATGAAGGAGTTGTCCTCAGGGACAGAATGTGCTGGAAGCGACACTGTAGACTTCCAAAGCCTGCCTGGTCAAGCAAGTGGTACAGATTCTGCTCTGACCCTCAGCCCCTCCTTCGGGCTTGTACGTCGGGAGCCCTGGGCCACCCTGTCACCTTCAGATGACTTCTGAGCCACCCGACGCTGCTCAGCGGAGCAGGGACAGGCTGACCCCACCCAAGGCCAGCCCAAATCTCAGATGTGTCAGCAGAATAACTGTTATTGTTTTATGACACGGAGTTCTGGGGCACACGGAACCCAAACAGGACACAAAACTGGAAAAGTTATAAACTAGGGGACATCACGTTTTTCGTTATGGGAGCAGCGCCTGTCTTCCCTTCACAGAGTATTGAGGGGGTTCGGTGTGTTAACAAAGCACCCCGGACACACAGAGAGAGTCTAATGGCCATCGGTGTAACCCAGCGAACCAGGGTCAGCGCAACCCAGCAATCCAAGGCAGAGGATTCCTCTGGATGGTCTGGGAGTGGGCAGAACCATGGTGTTTGGAAGGCAGACGCCCTCCTTGTGCGTTGCGAGAGATCTGTAGCTGAAGTTCTAGAGTCTTCTATGGAAAATGATGCGAACGAGGTAGGATACACAAAGGAAAACAATGGCACGAGAGGGCGTCCGGGCGAAGGGAACCTCCCTTCCATTCCTGCTTCCCCGCCTTCCCGGCTCCCATCCCCGGAGGCCTGAAGACCAGGGAGCCGTTTCCCGGGTGGCCTTCTGGAGGTTGTACCTGCCTATACAGCACGTGGGCAAAATACATCCATCCCTCCATCAGACAAGGGAGAAAGGCAGAGAGAGAAGAGAGAGAGAGTCAAGGAAGGGAAGAAAAGAAAAGGAAAAGAAAATCGGAAAGAGCTCCACGTGGACCGGGACCTGCCCGCCCCCTCCCTGCCGAGGCCTCGGGCTCAAGATCGGCCCCGGCCCGGGTTCACGGCCAACAAATCTGTGAGGAGTGCACACGGCCCGCTTGCATCCGCGTGGCAGCATCTGTGAGGGCGCCTCTGCGGCTTGCTCTCCTGGCTTCCCTCAGCCCGGAGACGCGTCTTCTCCGCACACCCAGAGCCGCCCTGTTCTTCCGACGGCGGACGGAGCCACTGGCGGCCGAGACGTGACGACTTTGGTGCTGAGCTCTCGCTGTCCCTGTCAGAGCCACAACGCGAGTCGAGTGCGGATGTTCTGAACACCTGTGAGCAGACTTCCATCTCCGTTCTTTGTCTCTCAGAGACAGAGACTGTCCTTGCTTCTCCCCGTGTCTGTCATGTGCCCGTCTCCCGCCGTCTCTCTGAGAGGCACAGGCTGGAGGAGCTGGAAGACTTCCGACGACTTGCACGTTGTCATGGGCTTCCGTGGACATCAAGGAAGGCTTCTTGGAGGAGGGGCCGTGCCTGGAAAGTAGGGTCGGGGCGGCCATCGAAGGGCAGCAAGGGCACTGGCTGGAAACCCACCCCCTTCCTCAGACGGGAACGTCGAAAGACCAGCTCAGCCAACAGGGGATCCACCCGGCACCTCCCCACCCCACACGGCTGGTCCCCGGCCCAAGCTCCAAAATTCGTCCAAGGATCGTCTCCCGTCATAGCAGCTGGCGGGCAGTGGCTGCAGGCACGCTGTCACGCGTACCGCAGGAGACACTAAAGGAAGGATATTTTCAGTTCAGAGCTCCAGTCCCCACCTCATAGACTCTCCCTGTCCCTGCTGCCCGCCGGTGTGGAGCCGGGTGGATTAGTCCAAATATTTAGCGGACACTGGCCGTAGCTCTGGAGCAGCTCCCGGGAGCCTTCCTGGCCCTGTGCCCTGCATGAACGCGTCCCTCGCTGGAGCACGGAGAGGCCCGGGGGCCAGGGGGCGGCGCGGTGGGCTCGTCACTCTGGGACTCCAAACCTAAGACTCCATTGGCCCCGCTTGTGGGTAGAGGTTCGAGCCTCAGCTCCAACACCGCCATGTGCCCTACAATCTAGCTCCCTGCAGAGACGGAGGTGCAGACACTCCCAGGGAGGACGCTAGCTTGACTCCAGAGGACACAGGACGATGGCAGCGAAGCCCAGCCCAGGCAACAGGATGGAACTGTCGGCATTAAAAATCTACATAGAAATCTGATTTTTAGCATCTCTAGAAGAAGCTTGGGTCCGAGGCCTGATTAGCCACCATTCGCTAGAGCTAGTCGTGGGCCCCCTGCAGCCTGGGCTCTGTGGCTTGTCACAGTCCCCACCCTGCCCTGTTGCCCTGCGTACTGGCCCACTTCCCTCCTTGCCCGTTTGTGCCGCCGGCCTGGCCCTCCACGGCACTACCGTCTACGCTCCTCCTTTAGTTTGCAGAGAACATTCGGATGTCTTTTCTGACTTAGCGCTCTCGGGGCTCCTGTGACCTCTGCACACAATGATGCAAGTTCCTGATGGGGAATGAGAGGCAGCGATGCCCTCGCAGTCAGGCGGCTGGCGCCCTACGGGGACTTGGGACTCCTTCCCTAAGATGCACCCTGCTGGCAGAGGGTCCTCCCAGCATGCCGAGAGAGCGAGGAGACAGACCCCAGATGGGAGATAATCTGGAGCCAGGGGCCCAAGGGGTCAAGGCCAGGGTCAAAGCTAGCCCCAGGGCAAGAGAGGGGGCTGGGCACAGTGCCACGATTTCCGATGGCTTCTAGAGCTACAGAGACACCCACCCTGGGTGATTACACGTGGTGCCAAGAAAGGAGAGAAAAAGGACAGAGACGCATGGAGAGAGAGACGGAGAGAGAGAGAGAGAAATGCACAGAGGGAGACAGATTGAAAGAGACCGAAGAAGGGACACAGGGCAGAGAGGAGAGAGAGTTCCAGGGGGAACCAGGGAAAGACAGAGGGGCAGGCTGCAGATCCGGGGAGCCACGGGCAGCGGGGCCGGGGCTGCAGGACGGTGGGCCCGATCCCCACGGCGGCTGCCGCTGGAGCCCGGCGCCCGGCGGCACGCAGCTGTTGGCACTGTGCCCGCCCCCAGACTCCCGGGAAGCCAGGAGCCGCAGCCCAGTCGCCAGCACCGAGTCCCTCGGGGCCCGCTCTGCGCCCAGTCCGTCTGTCTGCTCCGTCCCCCCAGCCGTCGTCTCCTGGGAAGAACAGCGGCCGTCCTCCCTCTTGTCCTCCTCATGGGCACGGGACCCAGCCTGGGCTCC
>PITB01034109.1:0-13408 GCA_004024585.1 Paradoxurus hermaphroditus
CACGGACTGAAGAGGCAGAGGAAAGATTTAGTGCATTAGAAGATAAAATCATTGAAAAAGAGGAAGCAGATAAAAAGAGAGAGAAGCTGATCCAAGAACAGGAAAGGAGAATTTGAGAGCTAAGCGATGCACTCGAAAGAAACAATATCCGTATCATAGGAGTTCCAGAGGAAGAAGAGAGAGAGAAAGGAGTCGAAGGGATTCTTGAACAAATCATTGCTGAGAACTTCCCCAACATGAGGAAGGAAACGGGCATGGAAATCCAAGAAGCACAGAGAACTCCTCTCAGACGTAACTTGAATAGACCTTCTGCACGGCACATCATAGTGAAGCTGGCAAAATACAAAGATAGGGAGAGAATCCAGAAAGCATCTAGGGACAAAAGAACCTTAAAATACAAAGGGAGACATATAAGGGTAGTAGCAGACTTATCTACAGAAACTTTGCAAGCCAGAAAGAAACGGCAGGATATCTTCAATGTGATGAGCAAAAAAGACATGCAACCAAGAATTCTGTATCGGGCAAGCCTGTCATTCAGAATAGAAGAAGAGATCAAGGTTTTTCCCAACAGACAAAAACTGAAAGAATTTATCACAAATAAGCCAGCACTACAAGAGATCCTGATGGGCACTCTATGAAGGAAAGGTTGCAAAGAACACAAACTACCAGAGACAGCCATACAAACATGAAACTTACAGATAATACAGTGACTGGAAGCCCATATTTTTCACTATTAACAGTGAATGTAAATGGAATAAATGTGCCAATCAAAAGACACAGGGTAACAGAATGGATTAAAAAGCAAGACCCACCTATTTGCTGTCTTCAAGAAACTCATCTTAAACCTGACGACACCTTTAGATTGAAAGTGAGGGGATGGAGAACTATTACCATGACTGGAAGTCAGAAGAAAGCTGGAGTAGCCACACTTAAATCAGACAAACTAGATTTTAAAAAGAAGGATGTAATAAGAGATGAAGAAGGACATTATATAATAGTCTCAGGGACCATCCAGCGGGAAGAGCTAATAATTATAAATATCTACGCGCTGAATTCGGGGGCACCCAAATTTATAAAACAACTAATAACAAGCATTAGCAACCTTATTGATACAAATGTTCTAAGAGTGGGGGACCTTAACGCTCCACTGTCAGGATTGGATAGATCCACAAAACAGAAAATTACCAAAGAAACAATGGCCCTGAATGACACATTAGAACAGATGGGCCTAACAGAAATCTTCGAGGTCCTTCACCCAGAAGCAAAGGAATTTAAATTCTTCTCAACTGCAAACAGTACATTTTCTAAGATAGACCACATTCTGGGGCACAGGGAAGCTCTGAATAAATATAAAAGAATTGAGATCATACCGTGCACACTGTCAGACCACAATGCTTTGAAACTTGAAATCAACCACAGGAAAAAGTCTGGAAAACCCCAAAAAACATGGAGGCTAAAGAACAAACTATTAAAAGATGAATCGGTCGACCAAGCAATCAGAGAAGAAATTAAAAAATACATGGAAACAAATGAAAATGAAAATACAACAATCCAAATGCTCTGGGATGCGGCAAAGGCAGTCCTGAGAGGGAAAAATATTGCAATCCAGGCCCACCTCAAGAAACAAGAAAAATCAATAACAAATCATAACAGCACGCCTAAAAGAACTAGAATCAGAACAACTAAAACAACCCAAATCCAGCAGAAAGAGAGAAATAACAAAGATCAGAGCACAAACTAATCATATGGAAACAGAAAAGGTAGTAGAACAGATCAATGAAACCAAAAGCTGGTTCTTTGAAAAAATAAACAAAATAGACAAACCTCTAGCCAGGCTTCTCAAAAAGAAAAGAGAGAGAACTCAAATAGATAAAATCATGAATGAAAAGGGAGTAATTACAACCAATCCCTCAGAGCAATTGTCAGAGAATACTATGAAAAATTATATGCCACCAAACTTGGCAACCTGGAAAAAATGGACAAACTCCTAAATAGTCACGCGCTACCGAAACTCAAACAGGAAGAAATAGAAAATTTGAACAGACCCATAAATAGTTAAGAAATAGAATCAGTTATCAGAAACTTCCCATCAAATAAAATCCCTGGACCAGATGGCTTCCCTGTGGAATTTTACCAGACATTTAAAACAGAGTTAATTTCTATCCTCCTCAACCTGTTCCAAAAAATTGAAACGGAAGGAAAACTCCTGGAGTCATTCTATGAAGCCAGCATCACTTTGATTCCCAAACCAGATAAAGATGCAGAGAAGAAAGAGAATTACAGGAAAATATCCCTGACTAATATGGATGCAAAAATTCTCAACAAGATACTAGCAAATTGAATCCAACAGCATATAAAAAGAATTATTCACCATGATTAAGTAGTATTCATCCCTGGGTTGCAGGGCTGGTTCAATATTCGCAAATCAATCAACATGATAAATCACATTAACAAAAGAAAAGATAAGAACCATATGATCCTGTCAATAGACGCAGAAAAAGCATCTGACAAAATACAGCACCCTTAATTAATAAAGACTTTCAGAAAGTCGGGATAGAAGGAACATACTTAGGCATCATAAAAGCCATATATGAGAAGCCCACAGCTAATATTCTCAATGGGGAAATATTGAGAGCCTTCCCCCTGAGATCAGGAACATGACAGGGGAGTCTACTCTCGCCACTGCTATTTACATAGTGTTGGAAGTCCTAGCATCAGCAATCAGACAACAAAACAAAATAAAAGGCATCAAGATTGGCAAGGAGGAAGTCAAACTTTCACTTTTTGCAGATTACATGATACTTTACATGGAAAACCCGACGGAATCCACCCAAAGCCTACTAGAACTGATCCATGAATTCGGCAAAGTTGCAGGGTACAAAATCCATGTACAGAAATTGATGGCATTTCTATACACCAACAATGAAGCAGCAGAAAGAGAAATAAAGAAGCTAATCCTTTTCACAATTGCACCAAAAACCATAAAATACTTAGGAATAAACCTAACCAAAGATGTGAAATACCTCTACACTGAAAACTGTAAAAAACTTATGAAGGAAATTGAGGAAGACCCAAGGAAATGGAAAAACATCCCATGCTCATGGATTGGAAGAATAAATATCGTTAAAATGGCAATACTACCCAAAGCAATATACACATTCAATGCAATCCCAATCAAAATGGCACCAGCATTCTTCTCAAAGCTAGAGCAAACAATCCTAAAGTTTGTATGGAACCACAAAAGACCTCGGATAGCAAATATAATACTGAAGAATAAAACCAAGGCGGGAGGCATCACAATCCCAGACTTTAACCTCTACTACAAAACGGTAGTCATCAAGCCTGTGTGGTATTGGCACAAGAACAGACACATAGACCAATGGAATAGAATAGGAAACTCAGAAATGAACCCGCAAGTATATGGCCAACTAACCTTTGACAAAGCGGGAAAATGTATCCAATGGAAAAAAGACAGCCTCTTTAATAAATGGTGCTAGGAGAACTGGACAGCAACATGCAAAAGAATGAAAATAGACAACTTCCTTACACCACTCACAAAAATAAACTCTAAATGGATAAAAGATCTGAATGTGAGACAGGAAACCATCAAAATCCTAGAGGAGAAAGCAAGAAAAAGCCTCTTTGACCTAAGACGCACCAATTTCTTACTGGACACATCTCCAAAGGCAAGGGAATTAAAAGCAAGGATGAACTACTGGGACCTCATCAAGATAAAAAGCTTCTGCACGGCAAAAGATACAACCAACAAAACGGATAGGCAACCAGAAGAATGCGAAAAGATAATGACAAATGATATATCAGATAAAGGACTAGTATCTAAAATCTATAAAGAACTTACCAAACTCCACACCCAAAAAACGAATAATCCAGTGAAGAAATGAGTGGAAGATATGAATAGACACTTCTCCAAAGAAGACATCCAAGTGGCAAACAGACACATGAAACGATGCTCAATGTCATTCATCATCAGGGAAATACAAATCAAAACCACACTGAGAACCGCCTCACACCAGTCAGAGCGGTTAAAATGAACAAATCAGAAAACTATAGATGCTGGAGAGGATTTAGAGAAATAGGCACCCTCTTGCACTCTTGGTGGATATGCAAACTGGTGCAGCCACTCTGGAGAACTGTGTGGAGGTTCTTCAAAAAAATGAAAATAGATTTACCCTATGACCCAGCAATAGCACTGCTAGGAATCTACACAAGAGACACAGGAATGCTGATGCATAGGGCCACGTGTACCACGATGTTCATAGCAGCACTTCTGACAATAGCCAAATCATGGAAAGAGACTAAGTGTCCATCAACTGATGAATGGATAAAGAAGAAGTGGTGTATATATATACAATGGAATACTATACAGCAATGAGAAAGAATGAAATTTGGCCATGTGTGGCAACATGGATGGAACTGGAGGATATTATGCTAAGTGAAATAGGTCAGGCAGAGAAAGACAGATGCCATATGTTCCTACGCATAGGTAGGCTTTGGGAGACCTAGCAGAAAACCAGGGGGGAGGGGAAGAGGGGAAGGAAGGGGAAAAAAAGCCACAGAGAGGAAGGAAGACATAACATGGGAGACTCTCAAAGACTAAGAACCAACTTAAGGGAGAGGGGGGTGTGGGAGGGGGGAGAGTGGGTGATGAGCACAGAGCAGGGCACTTGCTGGGATTATTACGGGGTGTTGTATGGAAACCAAATTGACAATAAATTATTCAAAAAATATTTATTTTTGAGGGAGTAGAGGGGCAGAGTGAGAGGGAGACAGAGGATCTGAAGCAGGCCCTCTACTGTCAGCACAGAATCTGATGCAGGGCTTGAACCACGAGATCATGACCTGAGCTGAAGCAGACATTTAACTGACTGAACTACCCTGGTGCCCCTGGAGCTGTGTTTTTAAAAAATATACTATGTCACACACACATATACACACAAATGAAAAGACACACAAGCCAAACCACAGACACATGTACACACCGTACACACACACACAAACAATAAAAGCTCATTTCTCTTTTGGGCTTCTGAGAGTAAACTGGGACTTTTTTAAATTTTGTTTTTAATGTTTATTTATTTTTGAGACAGAGAGAGACAGAGTATGAGTGGGGGAGGGGCAGAGAAAGAGAGGGAGACACAGAATCCGAAGCTGGCTTCAGGCTCCGAGCTGTCAGCGCAGAGCCCAACACAGGGCTCGAACTCACAGACCGTGAGATCATGACCTGAGCCGAAGCCGGACGCTCAACCGACTGAGCCACCCAGGCGCCCCTGGGACATTTTTATAAAGACTACTTTAAATCAAGATAATATAGACTCTTCCTGTGTTAGTAGTAACTATTTTTTTAATTTAATATAATACATTTTTTCCCAATGCTCTGTCTTCCTTAGGTAGTAAGCTCAGCTTATATAGAATAGATTCAAGAAGATACAGTATAGAAAAACGTTCTGAAAAACACAAACTTCTTCACCTATGTGAGGTAGTGCTATCTTCGTGGATTAAAAGGGATCCGTGATGACTGCAATGAGGGCAACCTGGGTACTGAGAAAGGCAAAGCTTCACATTGGGGGCAGTGATGTTTAAGGCAGATAATTCTGGCATCCTAAAATATTTTACATAGATGGAATGTAAAATTCTCGTTTGTCCTTTCTCTGTGTCTCTCTCTCCCTCTTCCCTTCTCTCCTTCTCTCCCTCTCTGCCTCTCTTTATATGTAATATCAGCCATAGGTGAATCCTCAAATACTGGAAGTGACCAACATTTGGAAATAAAAGATTGGAATTCATTGGGATTTAGATTGAGGGGTAAACCCACCAAGTCTTTTTTTCTTTTCTTTTGTTTTGTTTTTTGTTTTTGTTTTGCTTTTTTTTTTCTGTCATTTTATTTTATTTTATTTTATTTTTTAAAATAATTTATTGTCAGATTGGTTTCCATACAACACCCAGTGCTCATCCCAACAAGTGCCCTCCTCTGTGCCCGTCACCCATTCTCCCCCTCCCACATTACCCTCACCCCTCAGTTTGTTCTTAGTATTTAAGAGTCTTTTGTTTCGTCTCCTTCCCTCTGTGTCTTTTTTCCTTTCCCCTCTTCCCCTCCCCCATGGTTTTCTGCTACGTCTCCATCAACCTATGCGTGGAAACATATGGTATATGTCTTTCTCCGACTGACTTATTTCACTTACCATAATACCCTCCAGTTCCATCCATGTTGCTACGCATGACCAGATTTCATTCTTCCTCATTGCTGCATAGTATTCCATATTTTGTCACTGACTAGTACCTGTCTATGGACTGCTATTTGGGAACAGTTGATTTAGTCCATCTATATTCATTTTACAGTTGAATAAACTAAAGCCCAGAGAGGGAAAGGGATTTGCTTAGGGACCCGAAATTGGTTAGTGATAGAGGTGAGGCTAGAATATGGATCTTACAAGTTTGGTTCATAATTCTCCATAATCTTAACATACAGCATGAAGTGAGGAGGATATTTTTTATATGAGAGTCCATATGTTATGACAAAATTTTAGATAAAACATGATATTTTTTTCTTACATCAGATGCTACTGCAAGCTCTAGCTTAATAAATTTATCTGGAGCAACCTACATAAGTTTAGGGTTATGCCTGTCTGTATAAAGAGATGAATGTGATTTGAGATATACAGCTGGTTGCCTTGGTTTAATTTATTCTTCCATTATCCAGTTGACTTTATAAGAATAAGCAGAGGTAGAAGTTAAATACAAAGAACGATTAACTAAATCAAAAGGTTGTGAAAATTATTTAAGTTGTAGCAGTGTTTAAATGAAACCTTGCCAGGGGCTTCAGCACAACTTTTTTTAGCACAAAATTTTTTGTGAAAAGTCTGCTTCTTCATATCACTTTAAATATTTGTGTTACTTTAGAGTCACTCAGTAAATCCAGGTGTTATGTGGAGCTTCAAATGCACAAATTTACATTGCATAACAAGTAACTCTATATGTGCCACCTTTATCTAGGAAAATCATGAATCGGCACACATCCTCACTTTATTATTAGTATTCATACCACAACCTACAAATTACTGGTAGCTCAGTGCTGTCAACTACCCAATTTTTCAAGCCCAAGAGTAGATTATGTAGCCAGCTATGTACACCAAGTTACAGATTAAAAGGTGACTGGGCTCAGAGAGTAAAGTTGGACTGGGAGAAGAATTTCTTTTCAGAGTAGTCCGTTTCCCATGTGAAAATATATGAAGGATTTCAGAAAAGTTTCGATATCCCCAAATAATGGTAATCCTGTCCCCTAGTGGCTCATTCCTTTGGGATAAGAACGTATTTGTTCTTTATCAATGGATAGCTCCCATAGAAGGGAGGGGAAAAAGAACAATATCAACTTTTAGCTCTTTAGTCTAGATTTTGTTTACAGACTTTTCAGGGAATAGTTGTTGAGAAGACAGCTGAAGAAAATAATTACTGAAGTAAAGAGGAAGGGGAGGGAGGCCCAAGGGGGCTGTTTGAAGAGAGAAAGGCTATAAGACGTTGTAATTGCTCTCCTCATCACCATAGGGATAGGAGGAAGAATTTGGGAGCCTGACTAGTGGTTACGAGGGTAGGAGGGAGTCCTTAAAAGGCTACAAAGGCTATATTGGTACCACCCATATTCCATTACTAAATATTTTCCATGATCTCAAAACACTATTAGGAAGTTCCTTGTACTCACTTATATTTACACGCAGGGAAAGAAATAGGGCCTCATAGGAAAGTCCAAGTGGCTTCAGAAAGGGTTATGTGCTCTTGGAGTGAGGGAGGAAGGTGTGTGGTATAGAGAGTAATGTTGATATTGATAGAAATAGAAATCTGCCAAGGGGTGCCTGGGTGGCTTAGTCAGTTAAACATATGACTCTTGATTTTGGCTCAGGTCATCATCTCACAGTTTGTGAGCTTGAGCCACATGTAGGACTTCATGCTGACAGCTCAGAGTCTGCTTGAGATTTTCTCTCTCTCTCTCCCTCTCCCTCTCTCTCTCTCTCTCTCTCTCTGCCTCTTCCCTGCTCACTGCGCACGTTCTCTCTCTCAAAATAAATAAATTAACTAAAAAAATCTGCCAAAGAGATAGTCAACCATTTATCCATAGGCCAGTGTGTTAAATGGTGTCTGGTGCTTTATAGTTTATGAAATATGTATACACCTTACAGTTTATCATATACTGTTTCATTTCATTATTACTCCAGGTGTAGCCAAGGCAGACATTACGATTCTTATCCTGCAAGTGAGAAAATGGAGATTACTTAATTTCAAGTGACTTACCCAAGGTCAAAAGGCTAATATGTGGTTGAGCTGGGTCTAGAATCCAGGTATTCTGAATCCAAATCCTGTGTTTTCCCAGTAAATGTTGTTAACGTTAGATTTTCTGAAGCCTTAATATTTTTTACCATTCAAGAATTCATTTACTCACTAAATATTTGACAGCATATTTTGCATAAAATTCTATGCATAGAATCCACCCTCACAAAGGTCTTATATATATACCGTCTGAAGAAATGAATAGTATTTGCTAGAGGAACAGGAAAAGCTAGATGATTTAGGAATTCTGAAAAGCATAAAATCAGAGCATCTTCACAACCTGGAGGCATTACTCAGGGCATCTCCCCCAACAACTGACTCTAAAAAATAATTTGCTCTTTAACATCCCTCCCAGCGAGTGTCCGGTTTCTGTTTACATTTTTCCAGTAATGGGTTGAGGAGTTGAGCAGGGAACTCAACCATGTATATGGTGTGGGCATGGTGGATTGCATGTGTATTAGACTCATCGGTGGGACTTTTTCAAATTACATATACCTTGTATATGTACCATATACCATTCCTTATCTCTTGTTCCTTTCCTTCTGCCAAAAGATGCTGCATTCCCTGATCCCAAATTTTCTGTTCTCAGTGCAAATGTCCCCAGATCCTTCAGCTACCTATCATATACTATCTTTTCTGTACTCTTTCACCACTTTAGTTTATTTATTCTGAACTTAATATAGTTTGTAAATGTTTCTCTTAAAATGTTGAAAAATAACACCACAGATGTGGTTGGACTCGAATAGGGTGCTATGGGACCATCGCTTTTTATGAACTTGAAAAAGTACTTCTTTTAGTGTGTCTTTAGATTGCACTTGCATCTTTAGCTGTCACATCCTACTGCTGGCTCATATTGATTGAGGCCAACTAAAATCCTCAGATTTGCTTCACACAACTGTCATCAGGACCAGTCTCTCCCTATAGTGTATTTGTGAAATTGATACTTTGAACCTATATGCTGTATTTAAAATATATTTCAGTTAAATTGAGTCTTTTTAATTTAGACATTTTATTCTGGTTTATTGAGATTATTTTGGATTGTAATTTGGTTGTCCATCCTATTGACTATTCCTTCCAAGCTTTGAGTAATACTCACATTTTGTAGCTTTGCCTTCTGTATTCATTTTGGCTGGTATAAAGCTTTCTGTTTAAAGGCATAGTGGAGATGAAAGAAAGTTTCATGGAGGAAGTAGATTTTGTGTTAGGGTCATGGTGGGGATTCACTTATGCTCCAAGGACATGAGATGTTCCTGTTTGGGAGAAAGTCTGAAATGGGAGCTATTTGTTCATTCATTCATTCTTTCCCTCCTTCATTCACTGAATATTTACTGATCTCTCATCATATCCTCAACACTGTCTAATATGCTGGGGATATGAAAATCGTGGTAACTGCCCTTAGAAATCTTATAGTTTAATTGGCTAACTCTAAAATATAGCTCATAACTGCTACACCACATTGCCAGAGAAAGCTAACTTTCTAAATCATAAGTTTACTCTTTTTGTGTCTGTGGAAGTTCAAATAGAGTTATTTTATTTTAATAGTTTATTGTCAAATTGGTTTCCATATAACACCCAGTGCTCATCCCAACAAGTGCCCTCCTCTGTGCCCGTCACCCACTCTCCCCTCTCCCATACCCCCTTCAACTCTCGGTTTGTTCTTAGTATTTAAGAGTCTCTTATCTTTTGTCTCCCTCCCTCTCTGTGTCTTTTTTCTTTTCCCCTCTTCCCCTCCCCCATGGTTTTCTGCTAAGTTTAGTAGAGTTATTTTCAATTAGATTCAACAAATACTTATTTACTAGGCATTGTGCTTGTGCTAGCTACTAAGGTACAATGGTGAAAAGGAAACACATGGTTTTTATTTATTTATTTATTTTTACAATTTTTAATATTTGTTAATTTTAGAGAGACAGAGCAGAAGCAAGGGGTGGGGGGCAGAGAGGGAGGGAGACACAGAGTCGAAGCAGGTTCCAGGCTCTGAGCTGTCAGCACAGAGCCCAATGTGGGGCTGGAACCCATGAACGTGTGATCATGACCTGAGCCGAAGTCAGATGCTCAACGGACTGAGCCACCCAAGTGCCCCACATGGTTTCTATTTTATTGGGCTTACAATTTAATACAGATTTTTAAACAAGAAAATAAACAATTATAATAACTGTGATATGACATTTTCCTTGAAAGGGATAGTGCATGATGTTCTAATCTCATATAGCAGTATCAACCAACCAAGACTTGTGAGAGGGGGAGGTCAGGGAAAGCTTTTTCACAGTTGAAATTTTAGATGAGATAAAGATTATTTAATTTTTTTAAAGTTTATTTATTTATTTTTGAGAGAGACAGAGAGAGCTGTAAGCGGGGTAGGGGCAGAGAGAGAGGGAACATCTTAAACATGCACTGCACGGATAGTCCAAGGGCTTAAGCTTGCAAAACTATAAGATCATGACCTGAGCCGAAGTCAAGAGTTGGATGGTCAACTGACTGAGCCACCCAGGCCCCCAAGATCAGAAAGACCATTAAGAATAAAACAGAGTAAAACAAGTGAAGTAGCAGGGTAAGAATATTCTAGGCAAAGGGAATAGCAGATAAGAGGTCTTGGAGGAATGAAAGAGTACAGAACATTGGAACAACTGGAAGATGTTCCTTGGGCTGGAGCAGAGAGTGAGGGTCTGGGGATTGCTATTAAGTAAATTTGGTCTGCATACCAAGTTATGCTACTAGGTTGTCATATGAGACCTTCTCTTTATTACTGAAGAGTTGTTATAGAAGACAGATTGCTACCTATCCACTGCTTTACAGCTTTGAGGACGTGGTGTCATAAAATGATTTCCCTTTTCCTAAAGGCTTAATGTCTGGTTGCAGTCGTAATGAAATCAGAGAAATCCTTCACTTTTCCAAGTACATTACTTTCTTCTAATCTTTCCTTTAACACATGGGATATTTTTTAAATATATTTTTATAAATTGGCCATTTGACTCCATCTTGCTAAACTGTTTGACCCTGGGGATGAAGCTCATTCTTTATAAGCACTGCTTCTGCTTACCTTGTGGAAATAAAAGCTGCAATCGCTTTATGGCAAAAATAAGCCTATTGTGATTAAAAACAAATGATAGGTATGACTATGCAGTGCATGCACACTAAATATTTCAGTGTGGGGGCTAGGAACTCAGGTTTTCATACAGTACGAGGTAAGTCAATCTAATTTGATTCTTTGCAAAATGTTTGAAAGGGAACAGATTGTTGTAAAAACAACAAAAAAAGCTAATGTGAAGGAGACTTAAAAAATCTGTTTGAGGTATGACCCAATGAAGACGTTCTCAGAGATCATGGCTAAAACAAAGGACTCTGGAATTTGGGTAGATACCTAAGGCAGGTGAATTGAAGGGTTGATTAGGTGAATTTGGTTATTTTGGGGGAAATTTTTTGTTCAGTTAAAAAGTCAGAGATTTGGGGCACCTGGGTGGCTCAGTCGGTTAAGTGGCCGACTTCAGCTCAGGTCGTGATCTCACCGTCTGTGAGTTCGAGCCCCGCGTCGGGCTCTGTGCTGATGGCTCAGAGCCTGGAGCCTGCTTCAGATTCTGTGTACCCCTCTCTCTCTGCCTTTCCCTTGCTCACACTCTGTCTCTATGTCTCTCAAAAAATAAAATAAAAACGTTAAAAAAATTTTTAAAAAAATCAGAGATTTGTTTTGTGAGGATTATTATGCCCTGGCATGGCACATTTGAAGGCCTTTGAGAATCTAAGGCCTTAGTGTGGCTAGTAAATCTTATGTCTGGAACATAGCTTATGGATACAGCTTGCGTCTTATGGTTGGAACATAGCTTGTGGTGTGCTAGGGAAAATACCACAGTTGCATTTATGCTAGAGTGCTAAGTCAGGCTTATCTCTAAATGGAGGATAGAGAGTTCTTTTACTCTACATGTGAAAATATTAAATAATATACTAATAATGATAGCAAAGATTTATTGAACACTTAGTATATGCCAGACACTATGCCCGATTATTTACATGTATGATCTCAATTATTTCATATGAAAATTCTATTTGCTAGGTTTTTACTAACAGTATTACCCTCATTTTACATGTGAGGAAACCAAGGACCCAAAGATAAGTATGTTATCCAAGATGTCACAACTAGCAAGTGGCAAAAGTGAAGTTTTTCCAATGCTAGGGCTGATGTTGATAATTGTTATGTTGTCCTTTCACCACCAAATTCCAGAGAAAGAGATTCTTGAGATGGTGTGGAATCTTCTTTTAGTCCATAGGTCAGTGGTACTTCTGAAAGGTGTCTCTTCCTTTCTCTGCCTCCCACATAGCTGAGTGGCAGCACTTGACATTGGAAAGGGCATAGGTTTTGCATTCACACAGACCTGGTCCAAGACTTGCTTCAGAACTTAAAGCTGTGTGAGCATAAATGACTTAATCTCCCTGTCAGCTGGCAAATCTATAAAGTAAAGGTCATGATGCCTACTTTTCAAGGCTGTTGTAAGGATTAGATGCAACGAGACAAGCAAAATGTGTAACACAGAGCCTGTTGGGTCACAGGTACCCAATAATGGTGGCTGTCTCAGTAATTAGAAGTGGTACAATTAGATTATTGAGTTGTCAGATGTTTCAGTGATGGACACTTAACGTCTTTACCTACAGCAACTGTAGATAGCTCTTTAAGAAAGTCCGGTTCGACTCACAAAAATAAATTCTAAATGGATAAAAGATCTGAATGTGAGACAGGAAACCGTCAAAATCCTAGAGGAGAAGGCAGGAAAAAGCCTCTTTGACCTAAGACGCACCAGTTTCTTACTCGACACGTCTCCAAAGGCAAGGGAATTAAAAGCAAAGATGAACTATTGGGACCTCATCAAGATAAAAAGCTTCTGCACGGCAAAAGAAACAACCAACAAAACGAACAGGCAACCAACGGAATGGGAAAAGATCATCGCAAATGACATATCGGATAAAGGACTAATATCTAAAATCTATAAAGAACTTACCAAACTCCACACCCGAAAAACAAACAACCCAGTGAAGAAATGGGCGGAAGATATGAATAGACACTTCTCCAAAGAGGACATTCAGATGG
>PITB01034110.1:0-13440 GCA_004024585.1 Paradoxurus hermaphroditus
GGCCCAATCATGGTTCTTGAAAGGCTTAATGGATCGTGTTATATAAATGAAGCCACTGCTGCGGCTAAAACCCTCAGCAAGCCACCAGTCCTGATGTGTGACGGGCACATGGTGGCTGGAAGGACTCTGGTTCTAATATTGCCACATGACTGCAAGGGAGTGTGCCCTGCCCCCTCCCTTCCTCTCCTGGCCCCGCAGAGCCCCTGATTCTTCCTCTCTGGCCAATTTACTGCCCGGCCACATCTCCGGAACTGATGGTGGCAGGTAATCACTTGAAGTTGCCCACCTCCGCTGTGTTTCCCAAGGATGTCCCTCATTAGCTTTGCTCTAGCCGGCTGACCCACACTGGGACGCTGGTTTATTTCCAGACATCGCTTTACAACACCACTGAACTGGCTTTGACACTTTGAGGACACAGGGGTGATGGCCTGGACCAGCCAACTGCCCACGAGGAGACAGATGGGCACCGAGGCCCTGAGAAGGGACTGGGCTGCAATCAGGGACAAGGGATCATTTCAGCCCCTGGGACCAGATTTAAGTGGGTCTCTCTCACTGGCATCCTAGGAGCAATAAAGTAGCAAGGAGGTGTTATGGTGTCAGAAAGGCTTGGGTTTGAAACCAGATGCATCGCTAGCTAGCTGTGTGAACTCCAGAACTTCTTCAACCTCGCAAAGCCTCAGCTACTGTATCTGTAAAACGGAGATTATGAGGGAAAGTGCCTCGCGGGGTGTTGAGAGAAATCAGTGAAATACCTGACGTTGAAGTGTTTAGCCGAGTGCCCAAACAGCACAGAGAGAGTGTGCCAAAGCATCCTGCCAGTCGATTCTTCTGTCTCCCACGGGACAGGCACAGGGCCAGAATCACAGGCCCGCGAGACCCCAACTGGATGCATAAAGGACTCTGATGACTCTTTTTTCTTAATAGACATAACATACAATTTACCACTGTAGCCATTTTTAAGGGTACACGTCTGCGGCATTAGGTACATTCTCATCGTTAGAGGCCCGTCACCACCTCTTGTCGTTCTTGAAAGATGAGGAAGCAGGTGTGATGCGTGAGTTTCTGAGCACTGAAGGCCTGCATGAAGCAGTGGGCTACTCAAGAACGACCGGGGGCACCTGGGTGGCTCAGTCAGTTAAGCATCCGACTCTTGATTTCAGGACAGGTCATGATCTCACAGTTCATGAGATCGAGGCCCACATCGGCCTGGGATTCTCTCTCCCTCTCTCTCTGCCCCTCTGATTCCCTCTCTCTTTTTCAAAATAAATAAATAAACTTAAATAAAAAGAGACAGAGGGGTGCCTTGGTGGCTCAGTCGGTTAAGTGTCCAACTTTGGCTCAGGTCACAATCTCATGGTTCTTGAGTTCGAGCCCTGCGTCGGGCCCTGTGCTGACAGCTCGGAGCCTGGAGCCTGCCTCGGATTCTGTGTCTCCCTCTCTCTGACCCTCCCCCATTCATGCTCTGTCTCCCTCTCTCTCAAGAATAAATAAGAATAAATATTTAAAAGAGAGAGAGAGAGAGAGAGAACCAAATCAAAGGACGAGGCTGGGGGAATGGGCAAGCGGGGTTTGGGGAAGCCCTCGCATCCATGCCCCTGCTTCTGTGAGGCACATCTTCCCACATCTTCTGTCCCTTCCCTTGAGTTCCCAGGGAAAGAGGCTGTGAGGATGTCTTAAATACAGGACGTGCCTGGGTTCAAATCCCGGTTCTACTTTACCAGCAGGGTAGCTTTAGCCGAGATTGTTCTCTCTTAGTCTTCCTCTCCTCATCGATGGCATAGGTTTGCTAAGGAGCTGAGGGGTATAAAAAGCTCTGCGAATAGTGACTGAGTAAGTAGCTGTTACTATTACAGCCCCTCCCAAAGCCTCCTGCATGCATGCCATTTTGGAAATTTCTTAGTGCGACCTCATTCTGTAACTCTGAGTCCTCATTAGGACAGGAATTCCTTCCCCGGCTGAGAAGCCCTGCTCATCGCAGCACGCTGAGGTTCCTTTCATGTCCTGGACAACGTCCCTTCCCCCAAAGGGAACTGAGGACAAGAATCACCCCCAAAATCTGCCCGCCAACCCAGAGTCGAGCCCCAGTCTGGCCAATCACATGTGCTCACCCTGCAGTGGTTTCCTAGGCAACCAGTACTCTGTGCCAACAGAGAGACTGGAGGCTGGGCGAGGGGGCGCCGAGGGGAGACACAGAGAGGGACCCAGGAGCGCAGGCTGACACAGCGAGGGTCAGACAGGGGGACAGAGGACAGAGACAGTCATGGAGAAGAAGGGACACAAGCAGGAACGCGGGGAAGAAATACAGAAGGCTGGAAAGAAAGAAAAAAAGAAATTCCATCTCTTTTGCTATTTTCACACATACACACACGTGCGCATTCACATACATGTGCACATACACGTATATACATACACACACATGCATATATGATCACACGTTCACATGCATATATATGCATACACACACACACACACACACGCTTCGAATCCTCTTCCATCTGCAAGTCTCAGGGAAGCTGGGCTTCCTAACAGTGCAGCTGCAGTATTTGCTGGCATTCGGGACGCCTGCCAAAGCCATGTCTCCAAATCAACTTATTGATGGAGCTACCAGTATGGGACAGAGGAAGACCCTGGAAAGACAGGTCCCGTTTTCCATCAAAAAGCAAGGCCACTCCCAAACCGGCCCGACTGCACCACGAGGTCTAGTATTTTGAGAGGATTGTCCCCAATGTCCCTTAGTGACAGGGAGGGAGGGAGAGAGAGAGAGAGAGAGAGAGAGAGATACAGAGATACAGAGATACAGAGAGAGAGAGAAAGAGAGAGAGAGAATGAGTATGTGGGTGTCACACACCCTTTTATGAACGTGTTTACTTTTCAGGTCCACAAAACGACAGGCGGAAAACCACCACCACTTACAAAGGATTCCCTGTGTGCCAGGCACCACTTACATGCGTGGTCTCATTTCAGCTATAGGACGAATGCTGTCTGTCAGCCTGTTTGATGGATGGGGAAACAGGCACGGGACGGCCCAGCGTGCTGTCCAAGGTGCTGAACCACTCAGCTCCTCGGCCCCCTCCCAGGATGACAGCCCCATTCCAGCCAGCCCGGAAACTGCCTGTGCATTAGAGACTGCGTCCTGTTAGTGAAATGCCGGTGTCTGGGGTTCGAAGAGTTGACACCGACGGAGATCTGAAGGTCAAGGAGGAATTAGCGGGAGGACGGAAGCTGGGATAGAAGGCAGGAGTGTAAGGTGAGCCACGCGGGGTGAGAGATGACCGGAAGCCCTGTAAGCCTGGCTGCTTGGGTAGCAGAGGGGCTAGCAGGTGCCAGTGGAATTGGAAAGGTGGGCAAAGGCCAGGGAAGGCAGGACCCTTGTGGAGTTGAGACCCTACCGTGCGGGAAATGCCGCACCGCTGAAGATTGGTTCTTTAGGTGACAAGTCATATGATCGGATTGGCCCCTTAGGAAGAACACATCGGCCTCAGCCAAGAGAACAGACTGAAGGAGGTTAAGTCCAGCTGGAGACACAGAAAACCTCACCTGCTTCTCCCCAGAAGGGCAGGTAAAGGAAACCAGTGCACGGAAAGGAGAAGCCATTTTGCCCAGTCTTTAAAGTCGTGGAGCCCAGATTCAAGCTTTAGTTCATCCAACCCCAGAGCCCAGCATTTCAGCACTGACATGAGCCCCTGCCCGTGGGATGTTTCTTACAGACTCAACCGTCTCTTGGCCAAGAGGAATCTGGAAGATTCCACTTTGGCCCTTACCCCCACTTCACGACCAGATTCCACACCCAGCAATGGGAAAGAAAGTTAAGCGCAAGCACCCAGTCTCTCTTCTGGGGATTTGAAAAGTCTAACTGTCCATGAAGAGTCCCTGGGGACTGCACAGGCACGAGCTATCCCTTCCTGTTCGAACATCCATCCCAAGACCCAAAGCACTTAAAGCTCCCCGGGGGCTCGACTGTGCTTCAGCCTAATGTGGACCAGCTACTTTCCCCAGATTGCATGTCCTGCTGTGAACTGAAAGCAGACACTTACAACAAGTCTTGCAGAGTCTCTTTGAGTGAGGACCTGGGATTCCAGTATAAACAATGCCACCCATTTGCAGAGGGACCTTTTCCTAAGTCTGGAGAACTGTGTGAACTACATCTGCCCAATGTAACGGACAACAGGGGCTCTGTTTTTGGTTCATTAGATTGACAACTGTTACAAAACAACAGCCCGTATCTACTGCACACCTACTGTGTGCCAGGCATGGTGCAAGATGCTTTATATTCTTGACACTTCAATTCTCAAAACATTCCTGTGGCACAGGTATGGCTGGAACTCCTGTTTTATTGATGCGCACTGTGACGCTCACGAAGTTAAGTGACCTGCACACATTAACCAAATTATTAATCAATTCAATACATATTTCCTTGGGTGCCTACTATGTACTAGGTGCTCTTCAAGATACTAGAGTTACTCCACTGGACATGAACAAAAAAGATGGTTCTTGGGGTAGCTCAGTCGGTAAAGCGTCTGACTTTGGCTCAGGTCACGATCTCACGGTTCATGAGTTTGAGCCCCGTGTCGGGCTCTGTGCTGACAGCTCAGAGCCTGGAGCCTGCTTCGGATTCTGTGCCTCCCACTCTCTCTGCTCCTCCCTCCCTCTCTCTCTCTCTCTCTCTCTCTCTCAAAAACGAATAAACATTAAAAAAAATTTTTTAACTTTAAAACAACAAAAAAGATGGTTCTCATGGAACTTCTGCTCTAAAGAAAGGAGACAAAAAATAAGCATAAATAAGGTTGGTGCGGACGATACAAGCTAAAAGGAAAAAGAAGATATTTAAAGGGGATATCGTATTGGTCAGGATTCATTAGTCTGTGCTGTAGTAACGAACAACCCCGAAGAGCCAGTTACTAGTCCCTCTCTCACTCACACTACACATCACGTACCAGCAGGCAGAGGGATGTGTTCGCCGTAGTCACTCGGGGACCCAGGCTGGTGGACATTCCATCTCAATTATGTTTGATCTCAGCATGATTTCCAAAGTAAGGGGAAGAGGACATGGGAAATTACGTACTATTACAGCTTCCTCAAGAAGTGACACACACATGTCACTTCTGCTCATACTTCACTGGCCAAAGCAAGTCACATGGCCCCTCCTAACTTAAAGCGATGGACAAGCATGACCCTACTTTGCCCCTGGAACGGGGAGAGACCTTACAGTGATCAGCCTCCTGTGCCTCCTTCAGAGTAGTGAGGGTGGGAGCGGGGGTGCTGCTTGGAGTAGAGAGATCACAGAACACTGGGATTCGAACATTGTTGGTTCCCAGCCCGCACGTGCTCACTCAGCCAGCCTGCTAGGATGATTTACCAACGGACCCTGGAATGAAACGGTCCACGCAGCACAGGGGCACCAGAGAAGCACTTGCCAAGTGAACTGCGGCAGGGAGTGCACTGTCAAGGTCAACTTCAGGGAGGTAAGGATTGGCCATCTCTTCCTGACAAGCAGGGATTCTAGGAGCTGCGGACAAGGCTCGCTGCTTCTACCTCCCTTAGCAACTACAAAGGACTTCCATTTTGGTTCAGAAACTTTTAATTTTCTTTCCCTATTCCTTTCCACAGAGAACCACGGCATGGAAAACACGGCAAGCCTTGTAACCCTTCCATGGCAACAGGACTGTTGAACTAGGCAAAGAACATGAAGAACGTTAGAAAGAGTGGGGAGGAATGTCGCCTAGAAGCATGGGTAAAAGGCCATTTGGATTATCACCATTTTTATCACTTTTCTATCTAGTGGTTAAACAGATGGGTCTTCCTTGTGCGAAGAGAGGTTTGTTCAGGTGGTTTTGTCCTGGATACGGCTTTGCACCACGAATTCCACCCTCTTCTCTCTGAAAGGGTCATCGGTCCTTTGCCGAGGTACATTTAGTCTGGACCGGAACGATGAGCTGGTGTCCAGACTGGGGACCAACTCATGGAGTGGTGAGAGGCTGGGTTTGTGAGAGAGAGGAGACAGAGAAAGAAGGAAAAGATTGGAGACGTGGAGAGAGAGAGAGAGAGACAGCCAGACAGACAGACAGACACCACTGTTAATGGAGTGTGCTCACCATCACGGATGGAAACTGAGGACACGACGCAGGAGGGGGAGGCCCAGACTGAAGTGATGCTTTCTTAGACTAGGACTGTGGTCGGGGACACCTGGGGGACATCAAGGCAAGATTTCTGACACTCAGGCCAGAGCAAAGAGAAGGGGTCAAAAGCCCACTCGGTGTCTACTCCAAATGTCGCCCTGAGAGGCAGGACTCTCATCCCCATCAAACGGGTGAAGACACAAAGCTCAAAGGAGGGGTAGATTGTGGTCCATGGGGCCTCCGCTCACATGTCACACCTCAGTGTGCGCCCTCTCCGAGCCGCTCCTCCTCTCGCCATCTCCCTTGGCCTTGCTTGCTTTCCTCCCCGAACTGGACGTCATCTCCCCGATTCATGTGTTCTCCCTCAGCCTGGGATAAGCTCTCTTGGCGTGGGGACCCATCTCTGTGACTTTACTGCTATATCCCCAGCATCTACAGATGTGCCAAGCACAGAGCTTCTGGATCAGTATCTGTGGACTGAATACACGAAGGACTGTGACCTGCCACTACACCTGTTTTGAGTCTCAGCTCCCAGCTGGAGTTGAGACCCCAAAGTCACGATCTAGGAAACAGGAGACGAACACAAGTGCAGGGATCCGACACTGAGAGGTGCAGGGGAGCCGGGAGCTTCGGGACCCAGCACAAAGCCTGCCTTATCCAGGAAGCCTGGAGAGCATGGCCTGGGCAGGGCGGAGCCAGGGAGCAATGGGAGGCCGACACAGGGCCCACAGGAGGGAGAGGACCAAAGAGTGCGCCACGAGGAAACCCCGGGTTTTCCCGGTGCCAGAACTCTCATAACCCCATAATTCAGGGCCACTGTCACTACCCCCATTCTCCCAGCATGCACATTACACATTTCTACTTCGAGCTCCTGACTGTGCACCTCTACCACATATGTGCCCTTGATTAGAAGCCTGCGGGGTGCCTGGGTGGCTCAGTCAGTTAGTTAAACGTCAGACTTTGGCTCAGGTCAGGATCTCAGGGTTTGTGAGTTCAGGCCCTGCATGGGGTTCTGTACTGATGGCTTTCGATGCTAAGTTTCCCTCTCTCTCCAGTCCTCCACCACTCGTGCTCTGCCTCTGTTTCTCTCTCTCAAAACTAAATATATATATATATATATATATATATATATATATATATATATATATATATACAATAAATAAAAAAATAAAGTGTACCTTATTTAAAAAATAAAGAAAAAAGAAATGTACAATTAAGATAATCTGCTTTCTGGGCCCTTAGATAGACATTTTTCATAATTACCTCCCTGATGCCCTAACTAATCACTGAGAGAGAAGTAAGGATACTGAGGCTCAAAGAGAATAACGCTGAGGGCTCCTACATTTCGAACACTTTGTAAATGCCAGGCACTCTCCTAAGCATTTGACGTGGATTTTTTTTTTCACAACCAACTTTGAGACACGTGCTTTTATTAAACCCATCTTACAGATAGGGAAACTGAGGCGCCATGAGGCAGGGTCACTCTGTTAGTAAGCAGTGGGTCAGGAAGCAAGCCCAGGCAAGTGTGTCTAGCTCCTGAAATTGTTGTTCCCGGGCTGAGGTGAGGGAGTGAGCCGCTGTCTCTGGGTGCAAAATACAAAAGGAGCATCAAAAGAGTCATCATGACAAATACTATTTTAATGCACTAGTTTTAAAAATCAAAATTAGCTCAAAGGATCCATAGTGAAAAATGGTCAACACTTAAAATAAAGATAGAATCGGGGGCGCCTGGGTGGCTCAGGCATCTGAGGGTCCAACTTGCATTCAGGTCATGATCTCTTGGCTCTGGAGTTCGAGTCCTGTGCTGACAGCACAGAGCCTGGAGCCTGCTTTAGATCCTCTGTTCCCCTCTCTCTCTGCCCCTCCCTGCTTGCTCTCTCTCACTCAAAAATAAATAAATATTAAAACTTTTTTAAAAATAAAATAAAATACAGAATCAGTAACTGCTGTGCCAAGCTAAATTAGAGTCAGAGGCCAATAACCAGTAATACCTGCTCATGGTAGTCCAGGAAACACTGAGTACCTAGTGCCAAGGGCTCATAAGAGCAGCATCTTAACTCATGCCCTCCGATTATAAAATGCTCAATATCCCTCGTGGGGTATATATTCTGTATATTCTGCCACTGAAGCCTCAGTAAAACCTACTGAGGCCCTCGAGATCCAAAGAGGATCTCTATTTTTCAGCTGTAGTGCCTGGGGCACAGAGAGGTTAAGCAACCTGCTCCAGGCCCCACAGGAGGATCTGATGTGTCCAGACTCAGTCCTTATTTCTACTCCACACAACTTCCAGGGGCAATATACACGTCGTCTTTGCCCATAAATTGATTTGAACACCTCCCTCTACCCTCGCGGTCTGCGTGGTGTTGGTGAATCACTCCAGCCAGGGTGGACAGATTTAGCAAAGCAGGACACCCCGCTGCATGTGAATTTCAGATACACAAAGGGTAATTGTTTAGGGTAAGTCCCATGCAGCATTTGGGACATACTGAAACTCAAAGTTATCTGTCGTTCATCTGGCCTTTGAGTTTACCTGGGCATCCTGGATTTTTTTTTAGCAACCCTAGCTGCAACAGTTTTGGGATAATAAAAATAATCGTATAATATAAAGAATCATCTAAGCGGGCACTCACCTGCGCTCACTTGCGCCCTCCCTCACTCAAGTCCAGTCCCACTGGCCTTCTCTCCTTTCAGCAGGCCCAGGGAGCTGTTTCCAACCTGAAGGACCCTGTATAGGTCCCTCCGTCTGCTCGTGATGTTCCTCCTCCCACTCACCATTCAATGGTTCTCTTCTGTCCTCTGAGCCTTGGCTTAAATGCTTCTTCCTCAGAGAAGCCTTCCCATGATCTCATGTCCTGTTTCCCTGTCTGTTTGCTTCTTTTACAGCAGGAATCATAACTTGCGATGGTTTTCTTACACGGCTGGTCACTTGGTTTGGGGCTGTCCCTACACAGTGCACTGCAAGTTCCAGAAAGCAGCTGCTGTGCCTGGTGTGCCCCGTCTCCAAGCCCAGCACCACGGACAGCGCCCAGCACCAGGGACAGCACCCAGCGCCACAGACAGCGCGCAGCACAAAAAGCCCTCAGCACAAAGACTGTGCTCAAAAAATGTGTGGAGTCAATAGAACCACTGGGCAGCCCCAGGCCAGCAGCACCCCTGCCTGTCCTCGAAGCACCCTCTCGAGTGACCTCATGCCCAAGTTCCCTTTAACCCAGGCAATGCGCAAACTGCAGAGTTCAAAGGCTTTGCCGCTACTGAACAGTCTTAGACTTTCAGACTAGACTCACCAACCTTCACGTTAACTTAACAAAAACAATAACCAAAAATATATGTATATTATATAACTCAAATGGGGGAATAGTCATCAAAAATATTTCCTTGCCTAACATCATCCTGTTATTATTTTGACATCTGTGTAGGCTGGGGAATGATTCTTTTAACACTGTGTGTGAGGCATATTTATATCACGGGCTGGAGCATGGAGCATATGCAAAGGCTTTGGAAGCCTATTCTAGTAGGTCTTGCCTGTAGCCATAGAAGGCCCCGTGTGGAGGCCAGAAAAAGCATCTCTACTGTTTACTACGGTTAATGGGGATTAGCACCCAAGTGGCAGAGTAATAGCCAAGAATTGCTGTTCCCATATGCCCGTTCCTTTGGCCCTGCTGGAGATAGGAATATTGAGGACAAAAGGATCCCCTGTAACAAGCACCTTGACTTGAAAGGGACATGGGGGGCGCCTGGGCGGCTCAGTCGGTTGAGCATCCAACTTCGGCTCAGGTCATGATCTTGCGGTCTGTGAGTTCGAGCCCCGCGTCAGGCTCTGTGCTGACAGCTCAGAGCCTGGAGCCGGCTTCGGATTCTATGTCTCCCTCTCTCTCTGCCCCTCCCCCACTCATGCTCTGTCTCTCTCTGCCTCAAAAATAAATAAACATTAAAAAAATTTTTTTTTTTAAAAAAGAAAGAAAGGGACATAGTCTGTTTCCAAGGAATCACAGAGGCACTACCATCCACCCAGGGCCTGGCGGGCCCAGTACTGAGCTACACTGCTTCCAGGACTTATTTCTTCCTATCCTCACCGTTGCCCTCTGTGATAAGTTCCATTGTCCCCACTTCTCAGAGAGGGAAACGGAGACCCAGAGAGAGGTTAAAAACAAAACAAAACAAAACAAAACCTGGTCCCATGTCCTCTGGTTGACAAGATGCAGAGCAGGGGAATTAACCTCAGTCTGTTGCTTCCAAGGGTGGACATGTGCTCTGGAGACAGCTTGGTTACACCATTACCATCCTCACCAGCAGCCCCCGTCAGAGGAAGGAGGAGGAAGAAGTCCAGACGGTTTTCCTAGGACAATGCCCAGGCAGCCTAACTAAATAATGTGGCATGTTGGAACACAGTGAGGAAGGGGACAAAGCCAGGGCGTTGGGGTGGGGTCCATTCAGGGCAGGGCAAGACCCTGGGCCAAGGTTGTGACCTTTTTGAATCCCAGTTACCTCACCTGTAAAATGGGGGTAGTAATAGTAATTACTTCCTATGTCGGTCTGCTCAGGCGACAGTAACAGGGTACCACAAAAGTAAGCCACTAAGGGGGCTTAGACGACAGCAATGTATCATCTCACAGCTCTGGAGACTGGAGGTCCAAAATCAAGGTGTCCAGGGGCGCCTGGGTGGCTCAGTCGGTTAAGCGTCCAATTTCGCCTCAGGTCATGATCTCCTGGTTTGGGAGTTCGAGTCCCCGTGTCGGGCTCTGTGCTGACAACTCGGAGCTTGGAGCCTGCTTCAGATTCTGTGTCTCCATCTCTCTCTGCCCCTCTCCATGTGTGCTCTGTCTCTCCCTCTCTCTCAAAAATAAACATCCGGGGTGCTGTCCGGGGTGCTATGCGCTGTCCGTGGTGCTATGCGCTGTCCGTGGTGCTGGGCTTGGAGATGGGGCACACCAGGCACAGCAGCTGCTTTCTGGAACTTGCAGTGCCTACAGGCTGAGAGAGAGATTCTGTTCCACATTTCTCCTTGGCTTGGCCATGGCCATCTCCTTCTGTGTCTTCCCTTGTCTTCTCTCCACGCATGTCTCTGTGTCCAAACCTACCCTTTTGTAAAGACACCAGTCCTATTGGACCAGGGCCCACTCTAACGATCCCACTCGAACTTGACTCCCTCTATAAAGACCCCATCGCCAAAGAAGGTCATATTCTGAGGTCCTAAGGTTTAGGACTTTAACATATGAAATGTGGGGGCAGAGAGGGACATAAGTCAACCCATAATATGAGCTCATAAGGATGTTTTACTGATTCACACAGAAAATATACATGGAAACATCTTCCCAAATGTCCGTCCCCAAAACAAAGCCAAAATGGCTGAATGATCTAGGAGTATAGACTGCCCTTTACTGAGCTAGTTGATGGTGTTAGTGTGTATTGGTCCTGAGCAGGATTCTCACCAGCCGGAGATATCTTCCCCACAACACAAACATACACCAGCCAATAGCAGGCCAATGTCATGGCGCCAACTTGGTATAGGATAGCCCCGAGCATGTGAGAGAGTTTCAATGACCCGTCCCTACAAGCTTATACTTGCAGCTATTTTGAGCTTGGAGGGAAAACTTGGAGGAGAATGTTTGAGGCACTAGCCTTTTAAACCCAGCTTCACCGTTTCCCAGCATCACGGCTCCCTCCCTAGGCCCCAACTTTGCTCGCCTGTAAATGGGGAAGATTTCTCCTAGAGGAGAACGCAGGAAAAAGCCGCTTTGACCTAAGATGCACCAAATTTCTTACTCGACACATCTCCAAAGGCAAGGGATTTAAAAGCAAAAGTGAACTACTGGGACCTCAAAATAAAAAGCTTCTTCATGGCAAAAGAAACAACCAACAAAACAGGCAACCAACGGAATGAGAAAAGATAATCGCAAATGACATATCGGATAAAGGACTAGTATCTAAAATCTATAAAGAACTTACCAAACTCCACACCCAAAAAACGAATAATCCAGTGAAGAAATGGGTAGAAGATATGAATAGACACTTCTCCAAAGAAGACATCCAAATAGCAAACAGACACATGAAACGATGCTCAATGTCACTCATCATCAGGGAAATACAAATCAAAACCACACCGAGTTACCACCTCAAACCAGTCAGAGTGGCTAAAATGAACAAATCAGGAAACTATAGATGCTGGCGAGGATGTGGAGAAACAGGCACCCTCTTGCACTGTTGGTGGGAATGCAAACTGGTGCAGCCACTCTGGAGAACTGTGTAGAGGTTCCTCAAAAAAATGAAAATAGATTTACCCTATGACCCAGCAATAGCACTGTTAGGAATCTACCCGAGAGATACAGGAGTGCTGATGCATAGGGGCACGTGTACCCCGATATTCACAGCAGCACTTTCGACAATAGCCAAATCATGGAAAGAGACTAAGTGTCCATCAACTGATGCATGGATAAAGAAGATGTGGTATACAATGGACTACTATGTAGCAATGAGAAAGAATGAAATCTGACCACGTGTAGCAACATGGATGGACCTGGAGGGTATTATGCTAAGTGAAACAAGTCAGGCAGAGAAAGACAGATGCCATATGTTTCCACGCATAGGTAGGCTTTGGGAGACCTAACAGTAAACCAGGGGGGAGGGGAAGAGGGGGAAAAAAAAAGCCACAGAGAAGAAGGAAGACATAACATAAGAGACTCTCAAAGACTAAGAACTGAGGGAAGAGGGAGGTGTGCGAGGGGGGAGAGGGGGTGATGGGCACAGAGGAGGGCACTTGCTGGGATGAGCACTGGGCATTGTATGGAAACTAATTTGACAATAAATTATTTAAAAAAATAAATAACACTGCAAGCAAAAAAAAATGAAAACACTAATTCAAAAATATGCACTCCTGTGTTCAGTGAAGCATTATTTACAACAACCAAGATATGGAAACAACCTAAGTGCCCACTAACGTCTGAATGAATAAGATGTAGGGCATATGTATATACACCATAAAAAGAATAAACTCTTGCCATTTGCAACAACATGGATAGACCTCGAAGGTATAGGTTAAGTGAAATTAAGTCAGACAAAGACAAATACTGCCTGATTTCATTTACATATGGAATCTAAAAAACAAAATACACAAAATACACACTCCTAGATATACAGAAAATAGATCGGCAGTTGTCAGAGGGGAGATTTGGGGGCTGGGAGTGAAATGAGTGAAGGGGAACAAGAAGTACAAAATTCCCATTAAAAAAACAAGTCGTGGGAATATAATGTACATCATGGGGGGAAAAAAAGAAAAGAAAAAACCAGCCATATTGCACAAAACTCCAAATTAGAACCCGATCGCGGA